>JBBPNU010000735.1:0-13563 GCA_038091055.1 Leccinum angustisporum
TCTTTCTTTTAGATACTAGTCCGTATTCCCGTTGTCCAAACGTCGCCAGTGCTAAACATAGCATATATGTAGCACAGGCCATTCCGGTAAACATGGTCACGAGTTTCTCGAATTCGAGTACTCGCATGGTCGTTTGCGATACGCAAACAATTCCAACTATCGAAACGACAGTCTTATTCGAAAAGAGAGTAAGTGGGCATCGTTGCGCCTCTTTGCTAGACTCACCACCCTATTTCTAGTGTGGGTGGGGCCTTTGGTCGTCAAGGAGCTCAAGCGAATTGTCGAGGCGAGCGAGATAACAAAGTAAGCATCCTGATCTAATCTGCTCGTTGTCTCACCACGAGCGTTCACCAATGTGCAGAGAAGACGACACAAACTGGCCCAAAAAAAACATTGTCGGAAAACAAGAGCTTGAAATCCGTATTGGCAACGACCATATCGCCTTTGAGGTCCGTGTGATCCGCGTCATGAAAGATTACACTAATTTTTTTGGTCAGACTGCAAAAATCGGGTCCCTCGTTGACATCCAGGACAGCGAGGACCCGGAAGGACTTCGGGTTTTCTATTACTTGGTACAGGATTTGAAGGCGCGTACTCACTTTTCCCTCCTTGACCACTAAATAACGCTTGCCTCAGTGTCTTATTTTTTCACTGATTTCCCTGCACTTCAAAATCAAGCCGATTTAGATATTCACGTTGTATTGCGTTGTCGTACGTAGGATTATCATACTTACATATCAACGAATACACCCAGAGAACATCCGTAAGAAAAAATGGCGACAAAAAGAGACCAATACCCATATGTTCTGCCGCGTCCCACCACCCATCATCCCACCACAACGCGATCCTTGCGATATCCGTGCAGACATGTGTGTCCACTTTCTTACAGCCTGGGCCTGTTTCGGTGCTTTTTCTGATGCTGACGCATGCGCGAGCAAAGGTTCGGATTGGAAAGATTAGCTTCCCTAGCGCGGTACGGGGCTCCCTGGCACGTTGGGGTTACTTTGACGATTGTTGCACCAAGTCTTTCATGCGCGAGCTGCGTTGACTTATCGACCGAGACAACTACATGAAGGAGTACAGAGTGTTGACGCATCATCTGTTGGACGACCCATCACACATCAGTATCTAAGTCTCTATCATCATCATCCGACGTCTGCAAGGCTAAATACTACGCCTGCAGCTTCGGTCGAAACGATTTGTCTGTTTGATCCAACGATGTGAAATCACCTACCCGAGACGAATGCGACGCCGATCACGTTTGTTTATCTCATGCCAATCAACCACCCGGAGACACAATATCGTACACAATCAGAAATCGACGGTATTGTCGGGCGACAGCGACAGCGACAGCCAGACTTTGGAAACCGAGCGTCATTGCCATACGTTGATGCCGTGTTGCAAGAGACCATGAGATGGCCCGGTGCTGCCTATTATCGGTGCGATTGATCCTCGATGCTCCATTTACGGCGCACTGCTGCGACGCCTTGACACTGTCGGACAACAACTACAGGACTTGTTAGCATGAGGGGTACATACCGTTTATGGATTGAGAAATGGTTGTTGATCTGGGGCTGCCAGTGGACAAAAATCGTGTCAACTGGAGAGATAAAAACAATGTACAATGTTGTGGTGTTCAACTCACTTGACTCGAAGAGAAACGTAATTTCCAAACTAGGAATTGGGTTCGTTTCTGGTTCTTGCCAAATTACTTGCAACACCCAACACCTTTTCGCGTAGCGCTTGGTTTTCGGTAGACATGTCCCTCTTCAAGTGCTCCAGTGAGTTCACAGTTCTTATTTGGTCACTTCAAATTTTCACTGCTTTATCCAGGCCCCGAGCGACGAGTTTTGCCCGTCATCGCAAACGAGATATATCTTCACATCTTCGAACTCATTGCCCCATTCAATGAGTACCTACCACCAGAAGAAATTGGGACATTTTGCAGGCTTTCTGGCGTTTGCAGGTTCTTTGCCAACGTCTGCCTTCCACGCGTATTCGAGTCGGTGGAATTTCCTGTCACCAATTCCTGCCAAGGTGCTCCCACACACAAGGCATCGCTGGGATCTATGCTATGCATAAAAATTGCAGAGAAGCAGCCTCTCGCGCTCGCGCTTGCCCAGGCAGTAAGGGCGTGTCATCTCACAAGCTCGCAGCCCCTGCTGCACTGGATGCCCTTCAGCATGGTCTCAAAGCCCGTTGATCCTTTAACTTTGAGATATATCACTGCAATGACGCTCATGAACAATATCCGCCGGCTCCAGGTCTCGAACTTGATTGTGGGTGCGGAACTCTGGAAAACGATCGCGGCACTGTCGTCGCTCGAGGATCTGTCATTCCATGGTTGCAGTTTTTCGGACCTCCATATGGACGTTGGACCCAAGAAGAGGCCAAAAGTGTCCCGACTTAGTGTGGTTGGCTGTTCTGCACCTATGTATGCCATCGGGGACGCTGATATGGGCTTGCACATGCTTACGATGGATTTTTGGTGTCTCGAATACACGTGGCTTACCGAAGCGGAGGATTGGCTGCCCCGATCTACCGTCACGGAGCTGCACATCCATATTACCGAGGATGATATATTTAAAGAACCGGATTACATGCAAGGGATGGATCGCGTCGTCGAACAAATGCCGCGGGGTCTCGAAGTATTGTGTTTCTTGGTTGACGACGCGTCGGTTGATTCCAAAAACCTTCCACCTGCCTGGGCAAACATCTTGGATAATCCTGCTTGGGAGACCATTTCTTCGCTCCGCTCACTCACGGTGCGAGTGGCAGATGGTACACTGGTTCAGGAGGGCAAGGACGTAAGTTGATTTGTGCTCCTTGATCGATGCTCGCATGTTCACTGGATCGCTCACCGTTCCCCGTCCTCTAGAATCTTTCCCTATCCGTAAATGGTATGAATCTCCGCATGCATAAGATCTATGATGAATGACCGGTTGTGTTGGCCTCATCAGACGAATTGCCCGAAGTTCGACGTATCCTTCATGACAAGCTAGCTCCTGGGTCCGGTCGCACTGCTAACCTCAGGTATGTAGAATTTTTTGGAAAGGTTTTCCGTTTGGTGGACGGGGAGTGGTTGGAAGGCACGTTGTAGTACGTGTGCGACTTATACCGCTGCAATGAATGCACACAACTCATCATACGGCGGGTAGTAGCTACTCAAAGCTAAATACATATACAATGAATACAAAGTGAAAATGTAACACAAAATCAGGAGCTTTGGTTACTTAAAGTTCTATCATACGCAATCCCACAAAGCCGCTGTCCGGTCCAAACTCGTTTAACTTGTCACGAATGTCATCCAAGCTCTTTACGTCAAGCCATAATACCATGCTCTGGATCCCATCCCAAACATAATAAGACAACTTCCCAGAGCTAGGAGTGGCCTGGAAGACGAAGACGTTATCATGATACTTGGTAGGGTCATGAACCCAGATGGGTTCAGGATCTTTGAGGCCATAAACGTCGCTGAGCATGCGCTTGGCATCCCAAGGAGTAGGATCACCAGACCACACCTCGCTCCTAGCCAAGAATTTCTCGTCGTTCGTCCAGCCCGCAGGAGGGGATGTGTCACCAGCTCCTAGCGTTGAAGAAGATAACGGAGACGCAGACATTTCAGATATGGATGGTTATTAACTTAGAACATTGTTAGCGAAAATGTATGGAGACACGGGGCGGTTACGCACTAGTGCAAAATGGCATCGAGGTGTTCAAGTGCAAGATTAAAATCTGGGAATTCCAAGATGGAGCATGGCGACCCCTGAGTCAAGCGTCACGTGGGACTACAACTTCCACCGTGACATTTCACCCACACCGTACATACCAAACTGTTCAACTGTTTTAACTGTTTAACAGGGCGTCTCAATCCACAGTTTCGCCAGTGCAACAAGAAATGTCGGCAGCAGTAGTCGCGCAACTGGAAGATCATCTAACTTTTGACGAGACTGGTTGCAGAGTCGGAAGACCAACGAATCACGACCGATCCAGATTCCATAAGGATAGCGAGGCGTATAATTTACACGAATTAAACATGAAAAGACGAGTTAACGCTCGACAATAAAAACGACGAATAACGAATCTAATGCCCTACTGTAAGCAAAAACGGCGGTGGTGCACTCAGCTCTCATCGGCTCGGAAACGTTTTGCTTGAGGATACTGACCGCCCTGGCCTTGCATGAATGCTGGATTGAAATGACCTTGCATGCCATATCCATGACCGCCGCGTCCGTTACCACTACCGGCCATCATTCCCATACCTATAAACGAATACATCCAGAGGACCTCCGTAAGAAAAACAGCGCAGGACAAAAAGAGACCACTAAAAACTCATACCCATTCCGCCGCGTCCTCCACCACCGCCCATCATCCCACCACCACCACGCGGTCCTTGCGGGATCATCCCTCCACGTCCGCCTCCAACGAACCCAGTGCCCATACCACCTCCGCCGAATCCGCCCATCGCCATGTTACCCATGGCCATCGCGTTCATCATGCCCATGCCCCCCATACCCATCGGGCCCATGTTTCCCATCATATTGGGCATCCCGCCCCGCATCATTCCACCCCCCATCATGCCTCCGCCGCGCTGCATACCGCCGCCTCCCATCATGCCTCCTCCTCCCATCTGGGGTCCACCACCACCACCACCACCACCGCTGCCGCCACCTCCACTACCTCCACCACCTCCACGATAGCCTCCGCCGCCACGACCCATGGTCCCCATCCCGGGCTGCACTGTTGTGCCCTGCTGCCGCTGTTCGCGCGGCGGGGGTTCTATCGGATTAACACTATTGAGCATATAGATTAGCCGTATATATGCACATGTCTCACCTTTTGGAAGTGTTCGGAAAGGATTTCCTTGGGAGGTCGAGGTAAAAGTGGCGGTTGCCCGTCTGTTTTGAAAGTCGCTAGAGAACCCGCCGCATCAACGCTATACCCTACAAGGACCTCAAAGGACGCACTTGTTGTCGAACCAGGTTTTAAGGGCGTTGGCATTATCGGAACCTCCACATTCTACATATGCGACTCTGGAAACGAGCGTCAGAGCGATGATAACATGACTTCGTCTCGACTCACCCCTTGCTCTTCCCGTTCACTTTATGCTCCGAAAACGTGATATCCCGGTGGTCAATAGCAACCCCAACGTTTAGGGCAACCTGGCGCACGTCCTCGTCTGTCGTCCACTGCAAAACGAGCATTGACACCCAATGAGCGGAACGAACGAGCAAAAAGGATAAACACATTGCACGAAAACTAATTGACAGGACAAAACACGGACCCATTGCAAGTCACCGATGTACAATGCATCATATCCCGACATCGACGGGTCTCCGTTTCCACCACCGCTGTGCCCACCGTTTGCGTGATAGCTCCCGTTCATGACCACGTCCGGTCCCGTCGAGTTCGGTCTTGTATGGCCTCCTTGATTCTGACTGGTAACAACGTTATTGCCGGTGACGGAGTGCACACGTGATGGTTCGGTCGAGGCGTGCTTCGCTTCTTCCTCTTCGTCTGCGTCTGGTCGGGGACGTTTTTCGCCTGTCGCAGGCTCGACGGGAGTGCTCACGGATTCCACGGGTTCCTCAACTTGTACTTCGTCTTGGAAGTCATCGTCGTCCTTGCGTCGCAGTCGGTAGTACAACCCCAATTCCACGCCAAGTCAGCAAAACGGGGGGTGTATGCGCGCAAGGAGACCACCTACCGGGTCCATCTTGCTCGTCACAAAACCGTCGTCTTCACCATAAATGTCAAAAGTATCCTCAGGCATGACTCAAATCGAGCGAAGGCAAGCAAATACTTGTTTTTGCACTAGAAGAAGAGTAGAAGTGACATTGGTTGAGTACCGACGTGCACATGATGATAAACAACAGGCACAGCAATGGAGTCGACAGGAGAATAAAGCTCAGAGCGCATACAGGCAATAAAGCGGGTAGCCGGTTCTGGATCAGCGACACACAAAGACAGGAGGGTTCTTACATGATTAGGTACGGATACAATGGTCGTTAATAAAGTTGGACTCTTTTCGTTTGTCCGTTTGGTGAATACAGTTTGTAGAAGACGTCCTTTCGGAGCGAGGGGAGATGCGGAGCAAGATGCAAAGTCGGTTCGGGTTTTCAGACGCAATTGCACTTTGTTTGCCTATGTTTTGTTTCTGTGGCACCGACTTTTGCAGCGAATAGGGGTTACTGTAAGTACTGGCACAAGCATATATCTCTCTCGGTCGAAAAGACAAGCAGCTCGAATAATGAAAATCCGTGGCAAATATTGGTGACGGTAATCGTCCATACAATCAGACATTCCTAGCAAATACGAGGAACTTCAAATCATACCAACGACACGACCTATACACTGTACACGATCTAACGTTCACTTATGTACATAGAAAACACGCTGATCAAGTAGAATTTTGCTACCCAACGTATTCATCGTCTTGTTGAGCGCGAATGCCGCATGGGTGTGATCCAGCCGTCCAGATCCATCCAGAATATTCCTGTAAAACGTAGACGTGATCTCCTCCGTATGCGCGTCGTCCACCGCCCCCATCGATCCAATAACAGACTCAAACCTTGAAAACTGCATCGCCGACGCTAGATGGATCACCTCGTCCGGACCCTCCTTGTATCCGACCGTAGTGTGACACGCAGAGAGGTAGGCAAACTGCGCGTGCTGCAACTCGCATCCCGTAATCCGTTCGATCGTAAACGAACCATCGTGAAGGGCGAACGCAGATTTAAACGGTTTCTCCTCGTTTGGGATACCATGGCAACTTCCTCAGCTCCTCCAAGACCGTAGAAATATTCGATTCCGAACCTTCGAGGCGCGTGAACGTGGCGAGACCTTGCATAGACTCAGCGACGATATCCAGTTCGTCGCCAACAGAAAGGAGTATACTCTGGCCATTGGGGGTGGCTTGACCCACAGCGAGAAAGCGATTCTCCTTTATCAATGTGCTTTCCAATGCAACACCCTCTCCAGCACGAATAAGGGCGGCCAGGGTGGGAGTGTAAGATGAGATATACAGACGAGGAAGACTCCCTTTGCCACTCCGATAAGGACAGGCAGCGTGCAACAGTAGAAGAGAGAACTCGGCACATCACGAGTTTCCCAATTTCCCTATATTCTCTTGCACAAATCATGCTTATTTAGCGGCATGCTATGTGTTTCCAAACCTTTATGAATACTTAAAAGGATGTGTGGCCATGCTGCTTTTGGCGCGGAGAAGGTCTCGATGATCGATGAGCGAATACAAAACCACATATGTCGTCGAGCCCAAGACTCGCAATGCTGCCCTGTTTAACAAGATGATCTCAGTAGTCTACACAGCACAACGAATAGGGGTTATTAGCAATGCATGTCACTGTTCCGTGGATTGAGCAACGCGAATTCGGCGCAGATTGTCTTTCCACTTCCTGTTGGATGCACCGCTGACAAAGGATTTTCGTTAGACGTATAGAGTATACTAGGCGAACTGGGACTTACTGCCCGCCTGCCACCTGCACAGCCAATGCCGTACTGATAATAGAGAAAAAAAATAAGCTGTCATGCACTGGAATCATTAAGACACGGTTGCTCACTTGAACTCTTCACCTAAACGGGGTTTCACGGTATGCACCTCAGCAGACTGCTCTGGAGATTCTATCCTGGTTCTCGAGAACCCATTCGAATGGAGAGTCGTCGACTTTCATCAGGAGAGACAATGGGCGAACAGTCAATACCTTTCCAGCGGCATCACGACGCAAACCAAGTTCGATCAATATCCTCAAGTCCTCACGCACCGTCCGCGGTCTCTCCTTGCTATTTAAGGAAACGCAAGATCAGCAAGATCGAGGATGCGGACGAGGTTCATTGCCATAGTTGCAACGCCAACCAAAGCCCAGACTACGAAGATGGAACGACCCGTCGGCGTTGTCGGCGTCAAATCTCCATAGCCAATCGTTGAGAAAGCAATAAAACCTATCGAAAACCGTTAGTCGAGATATTCTTCGATGAACGGAAATGCTAAGAAAAGTATATGGATGTTCCGTACGTCCAACCCTCGGTCACTTTGAAGATGAGTCAGTACCGCCCTGTGTGTGATAGACTGGATATGTCATCACTTCACATTTCGTTTTTGTGTTGACACACCATCCAAAAGACGAGAAACCAACACCAGCTCACTGGAAACTCAAGCCAGAGCGTGCAATGTATGCCTTCTTCTCCATATCAGCCATGTCAGCGCGATAGTCTCCCGAATCATCAGAGCTTGTTTGCAAACTTCTGAAACTACCCTGGTAGGCCATTTGTCTATCTTTGGACGAGGCATCATGATCGTCATAGCGACCACGAAAGCGACATTGACCACGCCCAATGAAGCAAATGAACACTCTAGAGCTTTTGCTGTTGGGAACAATGTCCTCGAAACCAATGGTCTCGACGGTTACAACCGTGAAATATAGACCGTAGATGAAGGTCAGGTTGAGAAGGAACGCGTTAACGAGAGCGCCAAGGGGCCAATGATGATGATGACCAGAGATTTTTGTCTTCGGGTCAGCCCGCTTCCTGTAATGGACAGTAAACTGGGAGCCGTCGCGAAACTAAGAGTGTGGAAACTCACCACTTCGCTTCAAGTCGCGGGTGCAAACGAAGTCGATGATAAGAATCACATTTGACGGACACGATCGTGGAGCATAGGGTCATCTAAAGCGCCTGAGCGTATGGATTGCTTTCCCTTGTTGCTCCGAAGGTAATGAGAGCTGCAACATTGATTGATTTCATCTAAACACGGTGGCTGAGTGACAACACTGGAAATGAAATGATAAACACGCCATGCATTGAGAGAAAGATGCACAAAATGGCCATCGTCCTGATACACTTCTCCAAGAAATGTATGATCAAGCTTGTTTAGAGTATGGCACGGATGCGGGTATGTGACCCAAAAGATCACAAGGGCGGCGTGCAGGAGTGACTGCATAACGCGCACAATTGCCAGTGCGCACGTTGTGTGATCGCTTCTGCACGCTGCCAGGGGGACGGGGACGAGGACTAGGCAGAAAGGGCGAGGGTCGTTGTCATCATGACGTCATCGCCATCGTTGTTCTAGCGTCTTGGGATGAGGGTGGGGAGGGTGAGGTACCCGGTGCGTGCTAGTGCGTCGTCGTCGTCGTCCGTTGTGGCATGTCGTCGGTGCGTCATGCATTGGCATGTGTCATCGTCGTCCACTGGCACTCGTGGCTCGCGGCATTTGTCGCGTCGTCATCGTCGTCGCTTTGGGGCATGATGTCGTTCAAGAAAGACGACAATACTATTCCAAAAGTCTAATTTTCCTCAAAACGCCGGGCGAGAGAATCAATAAAGCGAAAAACCTGAGCTTCACGTGTTGGCGAAAACGTGAGAAGCTCGGTTGCTAGAATTGAAGCGACGACTCGGAAGCCAAGGATACAAATACAGTACAACGGCGGCGAGAAGCAAGGCGAGGCGCGCGAACTTGAAGCGCTACAAATAGTACAAACAATGGAGCAGTACCGTCGTAAAACACCGAGAACAACACTAAAGAGCCAACTTGAAGGGTGGGAGGGTAGGGTCGCAAAAAATGGGTACAGGCTATAAGACTGGATGCCGTGACACTGGCGAGAACGGTCGAGAGACGGATCAGCTACGACCTAAAAATGAACGACTAGAGGGAGAGCGTACCTGGTGAGACGGCGGGAGCGGATCAGCCTTCAGGAGGGAGCGGAACCTAGCTATACCGACTCATCTCACCAGGCAGGAATAGGTGTGATTTATACTTGGCTAATTCCGAGGAGCCATTTGGAGGGTCGCCCCTACACCGCGCTGCGGTCCGCGCACGAGCCACCTGTGGCTCGGTTCCCGTGTCGTCATCCTCCTATTTCCGCCTGGTAAGATGTCAGTTTAGGGTTCCATCCCTCCTGATCCGCTCCCGTCGTCTCGCCAGGTGAGCTCTCTCTAATCCTTATATTTTAGTGCCTAACTGATCCGCTCAGCGTCTTTCGCCCATTATCGTTTTCGTGCGCCTAGTATAAATACGCAATATAAACCTTGCCAAGCAAGGTGATCTTGCACAACACCCAACCCGAGTCGCATTCTACACTACTAGTGCGTACCCGCCTCGTGTCCCGATACATTTTCGCTAATAAGGTTCTAAGTTAGTAACCATCCATATCTGAAATGTCTGCGTCTCCGTTATCTTCTTCAACGCTAGGAGCTGGTGACACATCCCCTCCTGCGGGCTGGACGAACGACGAGAAATTCTTGGCTAGGAGCGAGGTGTGGTCTGGTGATCCTACTCCTTGGGATGCCAAGCGCATGCTCAGCGACGTATATGGCCTCAAAGATCCTGAACCCATCTGGGTTCATGACCCTACCAAGTATCCTGATAACGTCTTCGTCTTCCAGGCCACTCCTAGCTCTGGGAAGTTGTCTTATTATATTTGGGATGGGATGCAGAGCATGGTGTTATGGCTTGACGTAAAGAGCTTGGATGACATTCGTGATAAGTTAAACCAGTCTGGACCGGAGAGCTTTAAGGGATTACATATGATAGAACTTGAGTGACCAAAGTTCCTGGTTTTGTGTTACATTTTCACTCTGTATTCACTGTATATGTATTTAGCTTTGAGTAGCTACTACCCGCCGTATGATGAGTTGTGTGCATTCATTGCAGCGGTACAGGTGTGCGTATATTGACCTGCGGATCTCGCGCGGTGAGTCGCCGGTGACACTGGTACCTCTGAGTCGCGCATCATCGACATCCTCGATTCATCCGCGTCATTCATCGCCCTCCCTACTATAACCTACTCACTCTCACTGCCGCCATATTCGCTCTCTCCTCACCCTCGCAGTCGCCGCCACCCCGGGCCTGCCCCACGATATGGGGCGACCACTGCATGCTCTCGTTCTGCCGACTGGGAGGGCACACGATTCGGTCGCCGTGCGCCGTGCACCATCGCCTCGCCCTCTTCCACCCTTGGAGTCCTCGTTTACCGCATGGAGGATGGCGTGAGCCAACTGCTGAGTGTTATCATGCAAATTGTAACGATTAGAGAGAGAGATGCAACATTGTTCAACGACACTGAGCGATCCGGGTGCCTTGACAGGCGAAGGTCGAGAGCTTGTCTGCCGATGATGATGGCCT
Source organism: Leccinum angustisporum (assembly GCA_038091055.1). Classification (NCBI taxonomy): domain Eukaryota; kingdom Fungi; phylum Basidiomycota; class Agaricomycetes; order Boletales; family Boletaceae; genus Leccinum; species Leccinum angustisporum. The sequence continues at coordinate 11,138 of JBBPNU010000735.1, forward strand.
CATTTAGATCCGTCATATCTCCAAGCTGCTTGCAACGATCGGAGAGACAGATTGCGACATTGTCTAACGATGTGGAACGAAGCGGATGCCCTTCTGGGCACAGTTCTAGTGCTTCTCTAGAACCGGCAGTGGCTTCCTCGATCTCCGCTATTGTATCCAGAAAGTTGTAACGATGCCGAAGATGAACAGCAAGCTGGTTCAGTGAGCTCCATCGCTTGTGGTGACCAGGTGAGCAATGATCCAGTGCTTGGCGATCAAGGACGACTGCCTCGTTAATGTGGTTCCTCCTGCCCTCTTGCTCAAACTTCGCGAACGCGGACTCTGCTGCTGAAAGTATTTCATCGACTGACACAGTTGCCTCCCTGATGGAGTTCGTCCTTGTCCTGAGCTTTCTCATGCTGAGTGCAACGAGACAACTGCTTTTTGGCTGACTCGGCAATGCCATTTCAGTGCTCAGTTCTCGCAGATAGAAGAAAATAAGAACCTTCAGCTTCAGATTCCATCTTGTCTCACTAAAGGTTGACCTAGGATGTCTTGTCACCAGGCGGAGACACTGGAAACAAGAGCGTCACAAGTTACACAGGTTGCCCACGCTGCCAAGCATTGCTAGTAGTGGGCGCCGGAACCGCCAGGTCACCGACCTTGCTCGCAACTCTTCAGTGCCAGAGTGTCACATCACAACAGGTCGGAATCGGAAGTAGCCGATCAATATATGAGTCGAATAGGGTCACGTGTGTACTGCCGTGACCGCGACCGTGACAGACTTGTCAGACTCACCGACGCGCCAACTGTCTGCATGAGCTGAATATGTGGCTGATAACAGGACCTTTCGACTCTGCGACCGCAGATGTTACCACCACAAGTGAGTCCATTCCCCGATGCATTCAAGTCACTCGTCTCAAATGATTTGGTTCTAGAGACGAAGCTACTCAAGACTGGTCGCAAGATATCTCTCGGTCGAAAAGACAAGCAACTCGTCGTGAACAACAAAAAGATATCCCGCGACCACTGCGAGTTCACCGTGGGCCCTTGTACAGAGGAAAATGTGGTGCGTGCTCGAATCGAGCGTCTGACGCGGCGTACTGACCGTTCTGCCCTGTGCTTCCCTAGTCAGACCCGTCCTTTGTACCGACGCTGGAGATATACAACGCCAAGGAAAAGCCCATATCGATCGACCGGGACGGTCTTCCCGTCATTGTGAATCCCTCGTCATCCAACGAACTCAAGTCGGGCGACAAGGTCAACATCGTGGTGGGGATAACCGTCCAGTGCGTCTCTCGTTTAGCTCAGGAGCGTTCCCCGCCTCTGATGTATAATGATAGGGTGGAGTGGCGAAGCGTTGCATGCTTTCATCCGCCTACGCGGTCCATGCCATCCATATCGAACGAAGACTGTGCAGCGTTGGGTGCGCGTTCTGCGTCATGTCGGAGCGTTTCGGGGTGCTCATGGTCTCTCTAGGCATTAGTCTGCTGACCTCTTCTAGCCTGAATGCAACCCACTATCTCACTCCCAAGTATGAGCTCACCATCCCGTTGGTGACATCGTTGATCTTGGCCGCTCAGCTCGTGAAAGCAGAGTGGCTGCAGGAACTCGTTCGCCTAGGAACCACCTCCGACGACAGTCATCCGCTCAACCTAACACCTTTGGAACTGGCCTTTGCCCTTCCACCGGAAAGCAGATATAGACCTATCTTCTCTCCTTCGCTGACGCCGTCACTCAAGCATTTCAAGCATTGGGAGCCCAACGAGGAGAGACTCCATTTCCTCAAGGGATATAGATTCGTCGTGTTGAGCGACGCGGAGGGACAGACCGACCATGAAACGAGGGATCTGGTCGTTCGTGGCGACGGGCAGTATGAATGTTTTCCTCTGACCAACGGGGAGGCAAAGTGGAGGCAGATGTTGGCCAAGGGAAAGAGGAAAGTGGATGAGGCTGGTTTGAAGGTCGCCATTGTTGCCCGCCAGCACGTCGTGGCTGCCGTTGGTGCAGACAAGTGGCAACAAATGACTGCCGAGGCAGAGAGGTAATCGCGTCGTTCTTATACTCGCGTTGGTATGCTCATTTCCGATTATAGTCTTTCGTTACCGCTCATCAACGTGGAGGCGCTGATGAATGCTGTCATTAATATTGACCTCTCGCTCATTAATGGAGAGTCGATCGAAGGTGGGTTATACCTTGCGCGTCTAGTTGGTGTATTGTTGTGACGCCTGTGGTAGGTGACGCTCCAGCCGAGAGCGAATCACCCCTCCCGGACTTTGTTCCGAATACACTTCCGAATGAACCATCGTTGCCTCTTGCACCGGAGAAGGCACCCGCGGAGAGGGACGATGTTCGTCCTAAATCTCCCTCACCCTCGCCCCCGCCCATGGTCCTTGGCCTGCCCGTTCCTCCCCCTCCCAGTATGGTACGGAGATGTATTGTTCTTT
>JBBPNU010000736.1:0-13556 GCA_038091055.1 Leccinum angustisporum
TGGCGTGTATATCCAAAGTTGGACTACACTGATGAGGGCGGTGGGTGTGAGGTCGTGACCTTCCAGCAAGTTCAGGGGGAAGCGGTAGATGGCATAAGTAACTACACAATTTTGTCCAAAGTCCTTTTGGTCACGTGTAAATAGTAGTAAGTATGATGCGGCAGAACCAAGAACAATACTTTTGTGTTTTGAACAGGAAATAGCCCACTACAATTGTAAACGTACAAAGATAGCTAGACCTCCGGAGAGCCCGACAATATACTGCCAGTGCAAGTAGCTAAAGAAGGTACGTATGAGCAACGCAACGAACACCGTGAAAATATACGCACTATCATTTGGATAATTTCTGACCCTGCCAGTCGTGGTCAAGCGGGGACGCTTCGAAGCTGGCCCGCGTGCGACTGCTGTAGACTCAGGAGGCACTCCGGTATTACTCGCCAGGTCCCGAGCAAGACCAAGATCATATTCGGAGAAGTCAAACTGCGTTCGAGCGATATCGACGCGATGCTTATATAACCGTGTGAGTGCCATACTCTCTTGACACTTTGCCTGGGCAAGATCCTGTTCAAGGCGACAGACGATGCGACGGGCTCTTGCGACTTCAAGTACTAGTTGGGGATCAACTTCGTCAAACTCTGTCTGATCCGACTGGATGTCGGGAGAGAGAGGACGGCAATCTGACTATCATGTTTGCATCAGCCTCAGGGCGATACAAGGACCGGGTCGGATTTACTTACCTTTGTCTGTGACAAACTATGGTTGTGTTGCACTGACGGTAAACCTCTGACAGATGCAGGTGTCGCAAATGGCAACAACGTGTGCGACTTCCGAATAGCGCCGACCGCGCTCGGGGTGCCAATGGTAATCCCGAAAGGCCTATGCCGACGTTGAGGTACTGAGGGGGGGGGGTTTGGAGATGACGTTGGAATATGGTCCTCGGAGAAGGGCAACTTGAAACGGGGAAAGTCCCCATGTGGTGTCTCGGGAACGGTAACAAGTCCGATCGAGGAGGGTTCAGAATGGAGTTGCTGGGAAATACCCAGGTCGCCGCTGTCAGACGCCGGTGGTCCGTTTTCTTGATCTGCAACGGTGGACGAAAGCGAGGGACTGGGTTGGCGTTGGCTGTCCATTCGAATATCGTGGAGGGACTCGTCGTAACTTAGTAAGGGAGGGATCAAAGGAACTACTTTTTTTTTCACTCAGTCACTCACACCAACTTGTCACATACTGACATTGTTTTACATCATACCAAGTTATCCGAGCGATTCGGGCTCCGGCGGATCAGACCGGCATTGCAAAAAACCACCCTGACAGGTTCGACTCGAGTTACACGCCCAATCGAAAAACTTATGTGATAAATATTTGCCGAAAAAGATTGTCAGAGCCATCCCACGGGTACAAGCGATATACATAGTATAAGCCGGTCGCAGGCAAAAAAAAATCAACAAAAATAGATGGCATAACCCAGAGTCGAACGCAATATCTTACATCATCACCGCAAACGCAACAAGCCGGTATACCACAAGTCCACAGGTATCCCCGTGTAATTAAGCATATACAAGCCCTCGATCTTTGCCCATCAGGACACCGCATCGTTCATCGTCGTTGAGCAATGCCGCTTTCTATCTCAACAATCGTTACAACCGCCTTGGAGATATGATGGACCTCAACGAGGCCATCATCATAGGCAATCAAGCCCTCGACCTTTGTCCACCGGATCATGTTGGCCGATCATGGTCATTGTATCAACTTGCAGATTGTCTCCATGTTCGGTTCATCCAGTCCAGGGAGTTGCAGGACAGAGAGGATCTATTGAGTCTCTACACTGAGTTGTCAAATGTCTCACAAACAGTCTCACCAATGGATCTCTCTGCAGCCAAGGAATGGATTACATTAGCCGAAGATTTCTGCCATCCCACAATTCTTCTCGCATATGAAACGTCCCTTCGAATGCTCGTTCAGCATCTGGCTATTTTGCCATGCATACCCAATCATCTCCAGATTTTCAAGGACCACGCTTCATCCCTAGCAATTGATGCATTTTCTGCTTGTCTCCGCAACCAGCGTGCAAAAAAGCAGTCGAGCTCTTGGAGCAAGGCCGGGGTGTATTTTGGAACCAGATTGCTCGTCTCCGTTCCCCTCTTGAAGATGTCAATCGCGTACGTATCTGGTGGTGTCCTACGGCCGAGTTCTGCCTTCTGCCATTGCACGCGGCTAATTCTTATCGGAAGGGCGAAAGGAGTTTCTCTGATTTGTACATCTCGTCTTACACACCCACTCTGGCTGCCCTCATCCATGCGAGACGGAATGGTCGATCGGCGACGACTTCGATACAGGAGAAACGTTTCCTTGCTGTAGGTCAGGCCAGCGCCAAAGGCGAAAGCGAGCTTTTCTCTATCGGTAGCGAACTATCCATCGTCGCCGACCGTATGCAGGGTCTCGCGTTGTTAATGCGTCTTGATGTTCCAGCATCGAGTATGTCCGAAGTCTCGAAGGAGCTGAAGAGCAGCGAGTGGGTTCACTTTGCATGTTATGGGATCCCCAACAGGAAGCAACCGTTTGACTCTGCATTTGGACTTTACGACGGTCGGTTTACCGTGGAACGGATCATGGGATTGGAGTTGGAGAACCCAGAGTTTGCCTACCTCTCTGCTTGCCATACGACGGTCGGAGACGAGGAGAGTCCCGACGAGGTGATCCACCTGGCTTCGGCGATGCAGTTTGCAGGGTTCCGGTCTGTGATTGGGACGATGTGGGCGGTGGACGACGGAGAGACGAATAAGATTGTGTCCATGTTTTACGAGAATATGTTGGATGGATCTGGTCAGCTCGATCACACTCGGGCGGCGTTGGCGCTCCACAAGACGATGAACTCATTGGCTGGTAGTGTTCCGCTCGATCAGCGGATTCTGTATGTACATATTGGTGCCTAGTGCTTATTGGATCATAGCCTTTATTGTTGTATGGTTACTTCACATTTGCTACGTCTGTTGGCTTGTATATAATTCGCTGTGGGTTGAACAACTGGTTGTGCAACTGACTCGTTTAGTGTGTGGTATCACGACCCGTCCGCTTGTTTCGCCAGAGTTGCCGGACAACAACGATCCTGCTGGATGGCATTTCTGGACGACGAAGGTGAGCGTGAGGGCCTCCGAAGGAGAGGAAAGACCACACCCTTCTGCGCGTCATCCCTGCAACTCACAGCCCCAAACAACATCGCAGCCGCCACTGATCTAACTTCACCACACCACCTATCATCGTGATCTTCTGACGGTTTGTCGGTGGTGCGGTTCATGTGATTTGAACTCGGTTTCGACGCGAAGACATTGCTTTCCGGGTCAGGATTGGGGAAAGCGACGTAGTACGCGGTGGTGGTGGCTGTGGCCCTCCCTGGTAAGGTCAGTGTGTCTAACGGGACCTACCTATGTGCCTGATGGAGGGGCCGTCGAAGGCGTTCAGGCTACCCGCGGAGTCGGTGAAGGAACTGAAGAAGTGGGATAGGGCGCTGTGCGCGCGGAAGGCAGGTTAAGAGGGCACTGCTGACGCCAGTCGACAGGAGCGTGCTATGGCCCGGGTGGCGCAAGGTCGGGTCAGGTTTTGCGACGGACGATATCAATGTAAACCACCCCGTGAGACCTGTTGATAGTGTAGCCGCACGGACGAATCGCGTAAGGACCTAGCCGTAGCTTGCTAATAAGGTAGAATTGAGTTTGTGGGGCATATGCGTAGGCTTGAGACGACGGTGCGACGACTGACAATCGCCGTCGCCCGATGTCAAGGAAATGGCTGTCGAGAGTCCAAGCAACAGGAAGTCTTACACGATCTCCATTTTGCGTGTTCCTAGAAAGCCTGATGGAGATAAAACCCGGCATTTCACCCTATGTTGCACATTGAAATATGCAGGTTTCAGCTGAAGTGACACGTACGACATTAGTCTCGGACCATCCGTTTTGGGAGCCGGATTGAGGCTCGGGTGCTTCCGGCGACCAAAACGTCTGGAGACTTTTGACAGGCGACGAGGGTACCGTGTCACACCTGTCAAAGTTATGTCTGTTTTTAGGCAATTCTTTAGCCTTTAAAATATAATGTATAGATACTTTAGACTTTAAAAATTTGAAGGTACTCGTCAATATTGACATTTGCTAAAATTCCAGTTGAATGCTACAAGAGCTTCGAAATTTTTCTCAGTCTACAGTATCTATACATATATGCTTAGTGTAACAGTGTTACTTGTGGACTTGTGGTGTAACAATTTGTTGTGGCGAGTGTGATAGTGTAAGGTGTTTGGTTCGACTCTGGCTTGCGCCATCTTTTTTACATAAGTTTTTCAATTAGGCGTGTACTACTACGCAGTTGACTGAGCGTTTTTATTTTACGATGCCCAACTGCCCTAGATGCCTCAAGCACTTTGCGAGTAGAAGAGGTGTCACATCCCATCTCTCACAGCCCCGTTCCGCATGCCACGACAATAATTATACCCAACAGCTCGTAGTCCCTCGCGTCCGAGTCGAAGACTATTCAGGGTCACCACCCATACTCCCCGACTCACTTCCCGATTTACCAGATCCCCGCCCTGAAGATGACTTGCTAGCTGCACCGCCAGACTCTGCAGACAATGAGGCTGATGTTCCAATGGGCGAAGTTCCTCCCTCTCGAAGTCCCGAGCCGGAACACCCCGATTCTCGCAAGTTTGTCGCGGAATATTTTGAGGGGGCATCGGCGATATATGGAACGGGTGAAACCTTTGTCTCGCGGTTCAATCAAGACACATATGCAAATCGTAGGCGTTCCAACGCATATTATCCGTTTGCGGACTCAAACGATTGGATGGTGGGCGATTTTCTGTCGAAATCCAAGCTCAGCATGGCTTCTATCGACGAATACTTGTCGATGCCCGCGGTACGTGGATGACTTCCAATCATAATATCAAACTCACAATCAGGTAGACGAAGAACCTTCGTCTTTCATTCCACACAGCAAGGGATCTACGTGCTCGTGTCGAATCGCTACCACCAGGCCCACGTTGGAACTACCATATTGTGTCCGCAGAGCACGAGACGAAGGAATCAGTGGTCCTGTATTACCGCGATGCTTTGGATTGTATCAAGCTACTGTTTAATAACCCGTTCTTCGCCGACAAGCTGGAGTATGTGCCCTATCGGTTATTCACTCAGGACAATACCAGAGTGTACACCGAGTGGATGAGCAGCGACGGTGCTTGGGAATTCCAGGTAAGTGTGAATACTCCAAAAAGTGTTTCAAATTCAAAACTCGTCAAAGACAAAGATCCCACTCGGCGGGACGTTATGCGGCGTCATCTTGTCGTCAGATAAAACTAATATTACCAACATATGCGGTGGTAGAGTAGCACACCCGTTGTTGATTAGTCTCGCAAACATCAAAATGGACGTCAGGAACAAGGCTTCTGCGCACGCTTTCCTCCTCCTCGCGTTGCTTCCGATCCCGGAGTTTATCCATGACTCGTCTAGAATGCGCTCGGTCCTCGAAGCTCGCCTTTTCCATCGCTGCTTAGACATCGTGTTACAACCACTCAAAGAGGCCATGCGATACGGTATCACCATCCCTGATCCCTGCGGAGACCTCCGGTATTGTTTTATGCCGCTCGTTTCCTATATTGTCGACACGCCCGAAGCTTGCCTGATCGCCTGTGTGCGAGGCAAAACATCCCCTGTCACTACTGCTTCGCACGAAACCTTTGGGGACCCATTCCGACATCCACCACGCACAGCTGCTCTGACAAAGAGCCAACTTGAATCAATTGCACACCTAGCCGCGGACGTTGAGACATACTTCGGGGCATGTGCTCAGTTTCGTCTAAGCGGTGTCGATCTCCCTTTTTGGAGAGATTGGCCTTTGGCCTCGCCTTCGCATTTCCTCACCCCCGAGCCCCTTCACTATTGGCACCGGGCGAGTTGGGATCATGATGTATCTTGGTGCAGGGTTGCACTTGGTGATGACGAAATTGACTTTCGTTTTTCTGTCCTTCCCAAGATTACCGGCCTTCAACACTTCAACAAGGGCATCACAAACCTCAAGCAAGTCGGCGGGCGGACTCAAAGAGACGTGCAACGGTATCTCGTTGCCGTCATTGCCGGTGCTGCTAATCCGAATGTCATCACCGCAGTCCGTGCCCTGATGGACTTCAGGTATCTTTCTCAGTCCCCAGCCATCACAACAAAGACACGGGATAGAATTGTGGCCGCGCTGGACGAGTTTCATACTCACAAACAGGCTATCCTCAACGCGGGCCTCCGTCGGGGGAAAAAGTCGGCCATCGATCACTTTCGGATCCCGAAATTAGAGCTCATGCACAGCGTCGCTCCGAGCGTCGCTCAGGTCGGTTCCTTGCTTCAGTGGTCTGCTGACACCACAGAGCACGCTCATATCGAAGTCGTGAAGGACCCCGCCTCTATGACCAACCACCGCGACTATAACTCTCAAATTTGTCGCACTCTCGATCGTGATGAAAAGCGTCGTTTATTCGCTACTGCAATTCGCTTGCTAACGCCGGCGACAGCCCCCATGGGTGATAATGTCTCGCTCGACGAAGATGACGACGACAAAGACGCTAGAGTTGGCGACAATGCATCGGAGAACGCCTTGGATGACCTATGGTCAGCAAGATACCGATCAAGCAATTTCTTTAAGATCGCCTTGCAAGAGGCTTCTGCGCCTACACCTGAGAAGACTTTCCCAACTCGTACCATCATCGCAGGTCCGACTGCCATCCACCTCAATATCGAACCTAACCATCGCCGCCTATCCGTCGATCAAGTTGCCGAGGCGTTTCAACTTCCAGATCTCCGTGGCGCCCTAGCTGACTATGTGAGACGCGACGTGAAGCCCAGTCTGAAAACGTTCCACACGTGGAACGGCGCAAGACGATCAAGACCCGACGCAGAGCTTCCGTTCTCCGAGCTGCAAATCTGGCACAAAGTCCGGCTGCAACAAAAGTCCTATCATATCCCTGAAACGACGGCGCAGACGTTCACCATCAATGCTCATCCACCCGATCGAACATGGAAATTTGGCCGTCACGATGCTGCTGTCCTACAACTGGATCAATCACAGCACTGGCCATACAGTGGTTTGACCGGTACGTCGTTTGTACGCGGAATTCTATTTCGCTGAAATTTTCTTAGGACACTGTGTTGTTCTTGTTCGCCTCATCATGTGCCCTGCCGTTCCAAGGCGCAGCCAAAGCCAATGGGCAAGTCGTGCTCTGATATACGCGGAAAGGTTGGATGCCGTACCTCAACAGACTGGCAAGACAGAGCCAACTACTGATCTTTACGTCCTCAAGAGAGCAAACCGCGCATCAGGCGACCGCCTAGGAGAAGTATTTCCGTTAAGCCAGTTGAGGTCCTATGCACATATAGTTCCTCGTTTTGGCCGTAAAGCTAACAACCGCCTTACATATTCTAACAGTATACATGGATCCCAGTATTTCCTCTTAAACAAATACTTTGATAAGGATTTCTTCTATGCAATTTCTGATGTTTTGCCCTGATTCGTTGATACCGTAGTAATATAATTGTGATACCACTATACTGGACCATCCAATACATTTTCAAACACGTAAAATGTCGTCCCGAATCATATCCTAATCTAGCTACGTACATATATCTCAACTACTATGATTTGTTTCGATTTTCGTGAGTGCGACAGCCGCACAGTGTTGCAGTGCTATGGCCGTTGCACCCTAATCTGGGTTTAAAATAATGCTGACAGCCGTACAGCCTCAAAATACTATAGTTGTCCAAGATGCCACCCGGATCTCTCATACTCCTTCGAAACCCTCAAGCATGCCTCCTCAGGCTGCGTATTTACGTCAACAGACTCCTACATTCAATTTCCCAGTCAATCCGCCCAAAGATGTTCTCCGCCTCAACGCAGCTTATTACCCAGAGTCCCGTCGGCAGTGGACCAGCGAACATCGCCACTGCAGTTCGCACACGAATCACCACCGCTCAACTGGCGATGGTACAATTCCAAGAAACCAAGAGAACCTGAAGACCAAACACAATATAAGGGCAAACCTTCAAATCGCTGACCGAGATGTCGTTCCCTTGCAGGTCGAGATTGACAAAGGCACGCCTGAATTCAAGATGTCCATTCATACAGATCACTCACCTCACGAAAGCAAAGTGTGAATGGGTTATCGACTCTGTCCGAAGCATCCGTGACGCCGGATCATACCAGGTAAATTTTTGTGAAAATATCTATCAGTATAGCATGTACCTAGGGAGCAGACTTTTACAGAAATAACTGTTCGAGAACACGCACACATCAGGGAGAGGTTGGACGAACCGAAGGAGGGTGAACCATCATATAAGGCTAGGTGAGTCGTTGAAGTCTCACACTCCGAGCCCTGTGAACACGTCCTTTTTTGTCCAGGCTTACCTACTATTCAAGCGACGAACTTTTAATCGCGTCCATGCCTCATGAAATCCACGAAGCGCCACTTAATTATCTCGTCCAACGGCTCTCATCCGTACTTCAAGGCATACCGTTTGGCCAAAACGACGGCTCCCTGAACATCCAAACTCTCCCGAACTCTCAGGTGCATGGCAGTACATTCGATACCATCCCAGACCTCCTCGTGCGCATGAGCTATACGCCTCCCTTCCCCCATTTGGTCGCCTCTCACAATTGTTTTGCTCTCGAGTGCGCTTTCACACAGAACAACGCGGACGTCATGCGGAAGCTCAAGGCATACGTCTCAGATTTCCCGGATATCGTCGCCGTGTCCAAGATCGTCATCAAAGAGACCCCGTACACGACCCCCAAAGATCAAACTGGGATCGTGGGAGACCAGCCCATCACCGTCAAGGAATGGATGTCCCGCAAGAATAAACGTACCGCGATGGGCCCAGTGACCCACCAAGGAATCACTTTCGTCAACATCACCGCCATCAACGTGTTTGTTTGGGTTCGCACCGCGACGGACCCTATCAACGTGGCGGAGCTCAGTACCGGTACGCAGGTGTTCGCGCAAGGCGTAAGTACTTTCCTATATACCTATCATCTCGTTGACAACTCTTGCCAGACGCTCTATCCGTCTCTGGACATGGAAAAGGTCGACGAAACGATGAGGTTGATGGTAATGCGAATCCGGGACCTGGGGGTGTCGTACATCGAAGCCGTTCGTGACTTCACCGCATCGGACGTTTCTGATTCTTCTTCCACCTACGCGTCCGAAGCTGGATCTGAGTCGTCGACATCTTCCGACTATCATATCTACAGTAAGTTCTAGTTCACTCGTACGACAACAACGTTCTAAATTTCATTAGCGGACGAAGAACTCGTCGGAATCCAGCAGTGGTCACCACCAAGACCACTGCTCAAGTGGAAGCAACCGTTGTCTGAGATTGGTCTCGGGGTGTGGCACACCGGGTTCAGCCGCTACATCGCTTGGTACCGAAAACTACTGAAGCGGCCTGGTAGCTCTCAGGCTGGGTCCCATGATCACGGCAACGCGAATTCATCCAAACGTTACCGTCGATGATTGGTATATCAATACGCTCATAACGTTACTTCAAATTTTCTTTCGAGTCTCAATTTGTACGATTATCGATGTTGAACAAGTAGTATTCGTAGTCTGTAGTTCTACAAGTTAGCCGCGTGTCCTCCCCTGCTCAACGTGCAGTGTTCGCTTGGTTTCTCGATCACTGGAATCCGAGTCAGCTCTCGGGGCGACTCGGGACGAAATAGACTACTAACGTCACGGCGTAGTACGTACAAACTCGGCTAATGATTGTAAAATCAAAGTTACTATGTACTAGCGCGTCAAATTTACGACACAACGCGGCAGTAACTTGAAGTTCTCACGACTCTTGACGTTTTACTCCAACTTTGCCGCTCGCTTCATGAATTAACGAAGAGGTAATCAGCCTGCGGTCCCTCCAGGGTTGGGCTTTTGCAGTGCTATATAGGTGCGCCTTTCCGTTGAAATCCCCTCGAGGTCTTTTTTAATAACCTCCCATCCCTTCCGTTTTTTTTGCTCTCGAATTCTCTATTCTATGGGGCCTCCGAGTCATGCTTCAAACGGAACCCATTCTGGCCACCCAGCTCACCGCCTAACGAGACCCGTTCGTGCCACTGCTGGGAAGGGGGGGCACACTGCCCAATTGGAGAAGGCCGCCTGCGCCATCGAAGACGCTCGACGTCCACCTGACCGATCCGCCGAAGATCTTCTTCGCAATGAACCGGTCAATCAAATGGCTCCCTCCCCGCACCGTCAGAAAAAGAGGAAGAAGAGGAGCGGAAAACAGAAAGCGAAGGTCAGTAGACTGCGTAGCTAGCTTGATCGCGAGCTCACTTTCACTGATTAGGATACGGCACTCGACAATGCCGAAGAGTCGGATCCCTTTGGTCCGGATGGGCAGCAAGTTGAAATGTCGGCTCCCCGTGGTCGGTTTGGTTTGCAACCTGGCCCCAGGTTTGTGGGCAGGCAAACTGTAGACGAATACGAGAGGGACCGTCCCGAGGTAAGTAAGGCCGTCTATCTATCTGCTCAGCTCACTGACACACTTCACAGCAGCTGGGCCCTCGTGGAAACGCATCCTCGCGCGTTGGTCCTAATGACGGAGCGAGACAGATCGACGTTGGCAGGAACATGAACGACCGACGTTTCGATCTTGATGATGAGCGAGGTACGTTATTGCTTTTCTTCGTTGTTTCTTTTTCAATACGCTCATTCGTTTATTTTCATTGCAAAGACCGTGCGCCTTCAGACAATTACCTTCGTCGGCATCGCTCAGGCAATCTCGACAATGAGCAAGGTGTGTTATTACTTCTCTTCGTTGTTTGTTGTTCGTTTATTAAATACACTCGTTCGTCTATTTGCATTGCGAACACCTCGCGCCTGCAGAGAACAGATATCGCTCAGACAACAGGGAAAGGAACCGCGAGGATCAAATCGCGGCCAGATATCGAAATACTGAGACCGACGAAGCTATCGATGATGAGGATCAACTGCAGCCGCATGGAGACGGGAACGATGTGGGCCAACCCGTGCGCCGTGGTGATGAGCGTGTAAGTCGCTACAATGTTCTGGGATCGTACTGACACATACGTTCTTAGGCTGATATAGACTACGATGTACTGGATCACCACCATCGCAACAATCGCCGCCACAGGTCGCCTGATCCTACGTACCTCTCTAGTGTTCGGGATGGGACCCATCAAGCCAGCTCGAAACGGCGCCGCGTTGGCCGTGATGCTGCAGGTCCCGACGAACGCGCTACTGTTGCGCCTGCTTCGGACGCAACGGAACAAGCTCCCGGCCGTCGTGGCAAATATTCGAAAAACCCCAAGCGTAAGGTCGCCGTCCAGCCGTGGCGTATCGGCTACTACCCCGTGCACTGGAGAAATTTGTTGGAGGTCGCCAAGACAGAGATGCGGCGGTCACTTTTCCTCAACCACCCTTTCCACCCGGACAAAAGAACGGCGGTCGATGGGGAATGTTACGAAATCGTATTGGGTGTCATTGCACGCTTCGACAGGAAAGGAGAGATGGTCGAAGAAGGCGAGTAGCGGTATCTCGGTCGTACATATGCTAACGGTATCCATTATTTCCCTAGGCTACGAGGAGAACAAGCGAGATATGGCTGTATTGGTAAGGTTTTTGAGTTGTGCTGCTGATACATACTCACCGCGATTAGCTCTATGACGATATCGGGTCGTTTCGCAGCACAATGAAGAAGATCGTTCAAGATGTTATCCCCACCGGGTATGCGCTTCACGCTCCGCCCTCTGCCACGTCTCGGGAAGCACGCCTGGCGGCTATCAAGGACAAAGCCGACGAGCTATTGAAGTCGTCGGTGTATCTACGGGGTAGCGTCGATGAGCAGGGAAAGTCTTCTAACTTCGGTCACCCCGTCCTAAGGCAAATTTGCCACGCCGTCTTTTACGCCAACACGTCCAAGTCCCTTCGATCCTTCCCGGAGTTCCGAAAATCGGTCCCGCACAAGGCGCTTGCACTTATTGCAGCAATGGTTCGTATCTGTCGCTTCTGACCGCTCTATTATTGACCTGACCGCTACAGGTTCGTTTTGTATTGACCGTTTATAGGACTAACGGGAGGGACACGAACCCGAACATCAATGCCAAGGACCTAGAAGTCGCATACGTCAAATTCTTCCACAATATACAACAACTTGCCAAACATCGCACCAAAGGAGCGCGGTTTCAAGGTATGCTCGCTCGCTGGGCTTACGAAGGATTGTGAGTATTCGTTAGTCGTTTTTTACTAGATCTTACCGAATATTCAACAGTGATGGTTCTGCGGATGTTAATGAAGACGACGACAACCCGTGCAATGAATTCGGGATGGCCAGTTCTGATTCTGGGGATGAGAGTAATGATGATGCGGACATGGACCCGGATGTCGACGAACGGCAGAGTAACGATGATGATGCATTGGAGAGATCGTCGAACGGTTCTGAGCACGAATCAATGGGGCAGGGTGCGGAAGGCGGTTCGGAAGTGGGTTCGGAAGGGGATTCGGATGGTAGCTCTAGTGGTTCTGGCTCGCACATGGACGAGTATTAGTTGATAGCTTTCGGTAGTACAACTGTTTGCAATCCACACAATTTTGATACGGAATTGATGTCATTGTGATAGCAGTACAAAGTTTTCCGTACTATCGACCCGGTCTAGACATCTTTGCGTGTTCTTTTTTCTTTCTTTTTCTTTTCTTTTTTTTTGTGTGCCACGGACGCAGCTACGACCGCGACCACGACTCATCGATACCGCCACGACAGCGACGACGATGACGGGTCGGCTCGGAGACGGGGAGACGACATCAACGACGGTGAGTAATTAATTAATTGCCGTCCTCGTCTTCATCCTCACCATCCTCACCCTCGACGCACTGGCGACACGGACAGACATCGACCACAACCGTTGACACACTGCCTCACCCGTAACATCACCGACGATGACTCGGACACGTCACGGTGCTTCCTCACCCGCAACGTCGACGTCGACGACACGCACACACACCAGCGACGACGACGACGTGACAAGGGCGCAATGGCGGCGACGGGTATGTCCTCTCTCTCTGTCCCTCTCTCTCACACCCTCCGCTAGACCTCATCAAAGACGACGACGTGATGAGGGCACAACGCCGACTGACGGTGCGACAACGACACGACGACGACGCGATGAAGGTGCGACGGGACGGGAGGTCGACGACGAGACAACGACGAGGCGGGTTCAGGTGAGTAATACCCTCGACCTCGACCTCGCTCTCGTCAGCATCCTCAACACCCCTACTCTCTCCCTCGCGCAACATCCACGCGTCGACACGACGGCGAACGACGCGACAGCGACGTGGCACCGCGCACCGCGACGAAGACACGACGAAGACGACGACACAGCAGCGTTGCATCGGCAACGGCGACACCGCGACAATCGGCGACACGGGGGCGGCACCAGGACTGCCGTGACGGCGTATCACGACGCACAACACCTCACACAACGTCGACGACAACGAGAAGCAGACCCTCCGAACCCGCAAGAACAGCACC
>JBBPNU010000737.1:0-13549 GCA_038091055.1 Leccinum angustisporum
GCTGGACAGCACTCCACAGCACTGTCCAGCCTGGACCTAGCTGGGGAGCTATGAGACTATGCAGCACTGTCTAGCTCTGTCCAGATGATAGTAGTTTGCTGATGCAGGTGCGATGCTGGCTGTCAAGCTGGCCGTTGAATCCAGGCAAATGGATGACGCACCTCGCGAGCTGCGTGTGTGACGGGCTGTCAAGCCAGTCATGTGCATCCAGGCCACTGGATGCCACATGTTGATCAACACCTCCCGCCTTCTGGGCTGGATAGAGACGACCCCGCAACCTCAGTGCGCGTGACTAGCTGTCAAGCCGGTCGTTGTGTCCAGGCCACTGGGCGCCGCGCTCTCATCCTCACTCCGACGCAACGCAAGGACCCTGGCACGGTGCTGGCTTACAGGAGGCTCGGCGAAAGGTAGCCTCAGAAGCTTGCAAGTCGGGTTAACACGTCGAGTATCAAATCAAGGAATAAGGTAGCACCAGCAGGAGGGGCAATACTCCACCGCTGTAACGCATACTTCTGACAACCAGCATAGCCAAAGAAATATTATTGAATGGATGCCGCCCGAGAAATGAAACTGGTGTTGACCGTTAATCCGGCTGTCGTTTGCTCCGATCAACGGCGGGCAGTTGCTTTGTATTTAGAGTGCTTGCGACGGTTATAATTTCATTCACGTTGCAACACAATCAAGAAGCGGGAAAAGTAGAGGCACGTAACTAGTTTCGTAGGACGGTGGAATTTACATACAAGGCGAAGTATTTTACAAAGTCCAAGAGACGACTACGCACGACGCTGGGCGGTGAGAGTCACGAATGCGTTGTGGACGTGAGCTGGAATTGGGAACGCATGCCAAAACAAAGTCTCGTTTCCTTCCGCAACTGGGTGAATGGTGCTAACGTCCGCACGGCGTACTTTGCACGACTTCCAGCTGCACAGAAGACAGTTGGTCCTAACCGACCCATCCTTCTCTGCTCTGACGCAGAACTGGCGAGCATCCACCGAGCAACCCGCTCCGCAAACACTGAAAGGAAGGCCCCAGGCAGTGAATGGGGGCGAATGGATGGACGTCCGGCGACAAAAGACGTCTCCCTCCGGACCAGACATTCCACGCTCTCGAAAAGCAAGGAATACCGGCCCGTGTTGAAGCAGTGCTGGAGTCGTCGCGACCGCCTCAGTGAATGCCACCCAGATGCTGGGGCGTCTTTGTCCTTGCTTGGCTGGCGTCGCGTTGTCAATCGCCAACGCATGCAGCATCGTGGAGACAAAGTTGCGCGAATCCATGGCAGTCGATTCCTGTTCAGAGAACCACGCCACAAAGTCGAATACGTTGCTACACAAATTTCAATTCACTCATTATCACAATCCCATTTTCAGAACCTTACCTCTGAACTAAACGACGCGCTTCAGAAGCCTGCTTGTCTTCTTCGAACAACGGACTTGAAATGGCTATGAAAAGCCCGCGCCAACCGCCGCGCGATGACTGTGACTCGAAAAAGAATCCGCTGTCGGGGTCGTTTGCCGTGCAAGCTTGAGAGCTGGCGCGTCCCATCTCACGGAGCAGCGTGTCTCCGAGGAAAGCGTGAACGAGATCTCCCAAGTGGGAGTGCAAAGGGTGGTTGCCTTGCACACCATACTTCAGCGCACCAGTGATCTTGTCACAGGACGTACGCAAGACTGCCATCAAGTTGGCCGGAAATCGAATTGCGCATGAGTCGGCCACGAAATGAGTGGCCTTGCTCAGCGCTTCGACAGCACCGTTGGACCCTCCAGCTTGCAGGGTCAGACGCGCTGTGAAAAGCTGAAGCGTTTAAAAACTTCAACAAATGCGTGGGTGCCAACACCACGGACTCACATTGGCCAACTGACCACGATAAGCATGGCGAAGTTGCATCCCAAGGAGCGCATTGCTGAGATCGTCAACCGCATGGCCGCGATCAACGTTGAGTAGGAGGAGGGGGTTATCTTTGAATGTTTGCGGCCAGTGAGGGCGGGAGAAAAGCACTGTTGGAAAACATTAAGGTAAGTGTTTTACGCGGGCTTGATCGACCCACCCACCTCCGTCGCAAATTTTTGACCCTCGTGAGACTTTGTTCGCACGCAATGGGGGCATAGGAACCCTTGAGGACTCATGATGCCACCGCCCAGTACGCAACCGCCTGTGCCGCTGTTCTCCATCTGACAAACCTTCGCCCCGCAGGTCTCGCACTTCTGCAAGGAAAGCGAATTGGTACCGCAGAAATTGCAGTACTTGCCGTCGGCAGGGAGGGGTGCCGATTGCGTATTCTTGTGATCTACCTCCATCGGTATATCCAGGACGATCTGCACGTCTTCCGCAGGGTTCCTAACTCTGTCAGAAGCGGTTGACTTGCTGAGACCGGCTCGCATAGCAGCCCTGATAACTTTTTGTTGGCGTTCTTTTCTTGAAGGCATGGTGGATGAAGAGAGTAGTTAGAGAAGTTTCGCCTCCGAGACCGCCTTAAATACCCGCAAACGCCACTTCCACATGTGGACTTCCACAACTTCGTTGTCCTTCGCAAGTTCAAAGCCAGCTTTGATTTCTAGCATTGTGTTGCAATGGGGGACTTCTCACACCAGATCCTGAGTCGCCATTGCAATACACCGGGGGCATAATTGGGTAATCGTATTTACTATTTCCCACTAAGTTGCTACGTACTCGACGTTTATAACACCATGTTAGCGATCTCAAGATCGACAACCCCCCTCAAATATTGGGCTTGATGTTTTTGCGTAGTAACAGTATTACAAATTCAAAGAGGCAGCATTGTGTGGCTCTGACCCGCCCCACAGATGGAATTTTGACAAGGTAATGGTAGCTACAGGAATCGGTATTTCAAACATCAGCGGTCACTTTTTCCTACGATAGATTTAATGGCGGAACACCCAACTTGGGCTTTGACTTCAACTTTGCTGGGGTCTTTCCCTTCGGTGCCGGCTTAGATACAGGCGCTATGAATCAATTCTCGGGTTTCAACGATCCGCTGATGTCTCCTCTCCCGATTCTTCCTTAGCCACCTCCCTCAATTCTATGTGGAACCACCAATTCGCAAGAAAATCAGCCCTTGGCGGAGACCGATCCTGCTAACAGTGGACCCACCTTTTCACCAGAACGTCCGAAGCGTGCTTCGAGGCCTTCACTGCTTGCCCAACGAGACAACGCGATCGGGGAGGAGAACAGTGCCTTGCAGCCTCCTCCACAAGTCCCGTCGCATGCCAAGCAGAAGGGGAAGTGGAGGAAAAGAGTCCTTGATGGTGGCTCAAATGCTGCAGTGTCGGCGAAGAAAGGTTTGAAACCTACCTCACCCAAAAAGTAAGCGCGCGGTCTGTTCGAAGAAATCTACTGACCTAAGCAACGGATTTAGAAAGTGTAAACTCGCATAAGTGCTTCGAAGGGGCCGGCGTGTTCGTGTATTGGTTATTAACTTTATCTACTAAATGTAGCGAGCGGGGCTGCACTGACTGAGCATAGTGCTAAACGTTGGACACTACCATTTGGCAATACGTAGAGTGATCTTGCAAGTTTGAGGCTGGACGGGTTGTAGTGAGGGATTGCAATGCGAGTCAATATTGCAAATGGAACGTGAATTGCATCTTGCAAGAGATACACAGCGGGCTTGCAATGCAAAATAATCAAAATATTAATGAAGGAGTGAAGCGACCCGGGTCTTGCAATACAACGCAATCTTGCAAGATGCAAGCGGGATGAGGTGTAACCGAGACGGAATGGAGTGAGGGCTTACATTAAAGCATGACAATTTTGCAGAATGAGGAATGGGATGAGGCGTTTTGCAAAACTGGGACGGAATGAAGCAACCCCGGTCTTGCAATACAATACAATCTTGCAGTGGCATCTTGCAAGATTGAGGCGGTATGATCGATGAAGCGCAGCAGGCTTGCAATGCAAGGTGATCTTGCAAAATGGGGATGAAGCATCTTGCAAAACCGAGGCTGAATAAAAATGCGACTTACAGTGCGAGATGATCTTACAAAACGATAGCTGGACTTGCAAGCTGGTACGGGAAAAATATTGCACCACTTCACACAGCTTGCAAAAACGTTCGGTCATGATTTACAACCAGAAAAACGGTGGGAGTGCAACTAAAATTCGAACGATTATTTAAGAGTTGTAACGCATACGTCTGACCATCTGTAGTTGGAGCAGCCGTAGCTACATACACGTTCACTTGGTAGATTTCTCTGCGCTGCCGCCCGTAACGCGAACAAACAGGGAGCGAAGGTCTTCGGACGCCGGGAATTCGTGCCAATAGACGTTTGGAAGTTTGCTGTTCAGGCGAAAAAGCAGCCCTTCCCTGTGCTCCTCTTTCACCCAACCGGATCTCCAGTGACACCTCTTGCACTCCATGCGTGCCATCTTCGCGTCGCCCTTGACATGGAAGTCTAGGTGACACCCTTTGTTTCCGTGGTCGTTCTGGCACATTCGAAACTCCACCCCCCAGGGTCTGTAAGGCAGGTAATGTCGCCCGATCTTTCTGCAAAATACCTGCCCGGACGCCCGTTCCCTGAAGACAACGATGACGGAGGTAGCATCCAGAAGCATCGCGTCGTTCCCCATGCAATACATGATCGTTTCCCAAACGTCGGCAGTCTTATCCACACCGATTCGCTCGATCATTTGACTGATGGAGTCTTTTGCTTGTTCGATCCGCAAAGTTGGGGAGCCGAACCCCACCACTATGTCGAAGTGGTCGCTGTACGTCGACTCAGTCAAGTTGACGCGGGTGAAAGAAAAGGTCGCCTACTCATGAACCAACATTTTCAAACTCTCGAGAGTCTTCATGGATCGAGATGGGAATCCACCGGCTAAAAGAATCAGACCACGCCAGCCTCCTCGATCGACAGGCGAGGTCTTATACCAAACGTTCGAAGCTTCCGCCTTCGCAGATCGTGCGGTTACAGCTGCTTCGTGCATCGCCGCCCGTAGCTGCGCCCCGAAGAACCTATCTAATAGGTCTTGAGGGAAGCCTACGTGGGGAGAATTCTGTGCGTTCGACCACGCCAACGTGCCTTTCAGAAGATCGGTCTTCGCCTCGACCAGTAAAAAGGTGTTTGCAGGCACCCCGGAAGCGATGGAACTGAGGATGAGTTTTTTCCCTGCCTGCATAAGTTCCTGGGATGCGCTTTCGTTCCCAGGTCGCAAGGACGTCCGTACAACACAAAGCTACATGGAATCGTAAGCTAAGTATTGGATGAAATCAAGGAGTAGCTAACTTACGTTTTCAGGATAGAACATATAGTGGTTTTTGAAGTCGAGGTTCAAAGATTCCGCAAGGAAGCTCCCGCCGTTTGAATCCAACGACGCAGTTGCGAGAAAGAGGGGCCAGTTCAGTTTGGCACGTTTTCTACCACCGTAACCGATAAATTCGTACTGTGCGTTGTCGCCCATACGTTGAGATTATGCTGCGGGCAAACACGGTTGGGGTGCTCACCGGAAGTCCTTTGTTCTCTTTTCCAGTCTGGTTTGCGTGGAGAGTCTTCCATTGCTTTTGATCACAAAGCAGACAAAGAAAGGGAACGCCCGGCTTCATCGACCCAAGCAAGATGCAACCTGCTGCGCCTTTCACCGCTTGCTCACAAACTAACGCACCACAACCGGCACATTCTTTGAAGTTTTCCGCCATGCCGTCTGCACAGAAATTGCAGAACATTTTTTTCAGCAGAATCTGCGTTATTTCGCCCGTACTGGATGGGCCTATACAACATGAATCGAAGGGTTGAGATCATGGATAAGATGGACGCCAGGCCAGGCTTACCGTCGATTTCCATTTGTTGGGTCAAGGACAGCGAATTCCTTTGGATTAGCACTTCAACCGGCACAACTAACTTCTCAGAGCGATTTGGGGGCAAGGAAGGCTGCAGCTCTGTTTTCCATACATAAATGTAGGTTACGCGAATTTTCTCCACAATATTGTGGATTTGACGAGTGGCGGGTTGTATCATTTGAAATCCGTTGTGGATCCAAGGCGCACCTGGGCCATTGTTCCTCGCCCATTCCATGCGAATGTGGAACTGACAATTGGGTACAAGCACAATTAGCGGAGAGGCTTTAAAAGCTGAACCACCACCGAACGGTTCCCACCTCTTCGTTCCCACCTCTTCTACCTCGACCACCTCGACCGGAAACTCGCCAAAAGCATAACACCCCGCCATGCCGAAGAAAGCTAAGAAGGTCGTCAACCGCACCGTGCCGATCAGGTGCTTTCAAATCCCCACCGTGCATCAAACGCTGCCGGAGTCGGCATGGGAGCAACTTCAACCCAAAATGTTTTGGTATGGCTTTCCAGAGCCTGTGGAGTGCGAACACCCGCAAGGCGGCACGTATTTTAGGAACAGGGTGGAGGTCTGCAGTAGTAAAAAGGAACTCATCGGGTACTTGCCCCTCCCAAGCAGATACGCCGACGCTTGGAACCAACTGGGGTACACGATCGTGTACTACCTGTGCCAATGGCAGGCTTGGCTGGCAGAGCTGCGCCGCCCGGATGAAGAGAAGAAGGCACCGCGCGCTTTTCTTCAAGACTGCGTCAACACCAACGGTACGCGGTTCATCCAGCACCTTCTAGCTAGGAGGTACATCGCCGAGGAGTTGCTCTCCCACCCCTTTTCCAAAGACGGGGGGGACCAGCTGCCGATTTTCGACGAATACCTCATTCGCGACCGAATGTTAGGTTTTTGGACGAACTATTCACAGGTTCCCAAAAAGATGCAGCGATGGCTGCGGGCAGACCCCGTCCACCCAGACAACGAGGACCATTTCGGTGAGCCTCACTTAACCGAATGGTTCGGTGTCGCTGAACGAACTTTTTTTTTTCAAAGACTGGCGTAAGTCGAAGGTTCCACAAGAGCTCATTGCCCCGTTGATGGCACCGGGGCATTTGACTCACATATGGGGCGAAGTCAAGCACCACGACTTTCAACGGGTGTTCGACGACGACATCCCCTTCGTTCTTGAATTTTACCAGAACTCGGAACTGGTGTCTAAGCTAGGTGAAATGCCACACCGGCTGGGCGCCCCTCTCCCAAGCAAATGGCTCGAAAGCCATGACCCCCCTCTGGTGTTCTTGACGGAAGAACAGGACCAGGCGCCGTAAGTGCTTCAAATGTGCTCGTCCATGGAACGATGCTAACGGAAACACAGCCCTCCTGATCTCCCTAGCCTTCCTCCAAAACGCCCCTTGCGTACCTATGCTCGCCCCCATCCAGCTTGCGAAAAAGCCAACCAAGCTCAGCCAGCCCACCCCGCCCCTGCTCCCGTTCAGAAACTCGCACAACCTCCCGCTGTCAGTGTGGTCGCCCCTCCCCCCGACGACCACCCCTCCGATCCCACGGGTACCTCAGGGACGGCTGTTCCATTTTCGTCCCCGTTCACCTTTCAGCCGGCAACCCCCCCCCTCCCCAGTACGGCCATTGCGCCAGAGAATGTTGGCCCGCCACCGACATTCGTTGACCGACCTTGGATCGTCGACAACACGGACACGAGGGCAATATTGGAGTCTTTTGCCAACGATGGAAGCATGCAGGGAATCCCTGAAACGCTCAAAAGCTTGGAAGTGGTGATGGGAAATAGCTTTTGCGAACGCTGTTGGTCGAAGTGTCTGGATCGCTTGTGCACAGCCCCGGACGAGGAATGTCTTTTCACCGTCTCAGGCGTATTTCAGCTCTATGGGGCTCCCCATGCGATGGATCATGTGCATCCTCGAGCGTTTTTCGGCCAACAACACGCTCAATCCAGTAGGTTGGAAGAGTTCCGCACCATGCAGGCTGAGCTGCTTTAGATTTGTATAAATCGACGTACAACAGTCACCGTCTGTGGTAGTTAACCAACAAAATGTAGTTACTAATCCTTGTCCTTGTACCACGTTCGAAACGTCTCATAAGATTAATTGCCTTTTGCGATGCTTGAGTTTGTTAGCGACAAACCGTAGTCTGGAGTCCCAGCGGATTCCACAAAGTGTATATATTATATAGCCCAAACGTAGCTCCATGTGGCATAGTGTTCAATGAACCGCAACACCTTCCTGGAAAAGGTTATGCGGTGCTTACTCCCGTATCCTCTGTCATGCATACAACATGGAGATCATTAACAAGTTGAAGACCGTGTTTTAAAACAAGCAAACACCAGACACGAGAAAAGACTAGTGAGAGTTGAGGAGAAGAACAGTGAACATATGATTGCGAATGGCCAGACATCACCCTGAAGCAAACTGTATTCGCATAAGTATCTTTATCCAGTAAAATTGACCGCCGCATTCGCATAAATTGATATTACCTAATATTTAGAAGCTTATTCAATCTGTTTGTAAATGTTTGTACTGGGTTGAGGTCCTTCGCTTCTCTCTCTCTCCTTCAAGCTGCACGACCACCGCCGTCAGGTGGTATTCAGTTCGAGTCATCGAACGTCGTTGCTCGCTGCAATGTACGCGTGTGGCCGGCTGCCAAGCCGCGTCATCAACACTCAGGTCACTGAGTGGCACGCGTCACGTCGCGTCGCGTTCCCATCCTGATGGGGCGCGACTGGACATTGCGCGCGGCTGGCTGCCAAGTCGGCCGTTCCACCTGGGTCACCGGGTGAATCGCGCACCGCGTCCACCGCTCTAGCGTGGTTGGTCGTGGCATGTCCACGTGACAATCGCGCGTCGTTCCCTCTCCAACGTGTTGGAGGGTCGCTCCTGCGCCGTATGGCCTGGGACGGGACGGCGTCGCACCAGGTGCGATGCTGGCTGTCAAGCTGGCCGTTGAATCCAGGCAAATGGATGACGCACCTCGCGAGCTGCGCGTGTGACGGGCTGTCAAGCCAGTCATATGCATCCAGGCCACTGGGTGCCACGTGCTGATCAACACATCCCGCTCCTGCCCGCAACTTCAATGCGCGTGATTAGCTGTCAAGCTGGTCATTGTGTCCAGGTCACTGGGCATCGCGCTCTCACTTTTGGTCTTCATAATAATAAGAATGAAAACAGGGAGAAATCTCTTACGCCGGGAACGTTTCGAGACCGCTCTACAAAAGGGCTGTGCGAAGATGTTTAGGGACAACCGAATCGTAGGCTTAACGCTGTGGGTTTCCCTCTCCCAAACTGACGTTGATTGTTACAGTAGAGTGACTGTCCGACCTGTCTGACTGTCGGCCGCATCAAGATATCTTATAATGTAATGTCTTTTAACAATCAAACCAACCTGAATCTTTAAATATTACTACTTGTTACACGCATGTAGTGTTGTGTGCGTATTCAGAGATGTGAGAGAACAAAGTCAGACTCTTTTCCCAACGATGACGTCTTGTTTCTGCATGCCGAAATCTTTCCTCGTCCCCAAAGTTGGTATCCCCTACTACGTCTTTCTCTGATCTCATTCCATTATCTATGAAGGAAAACAGCGACCCTGCAGCAAACTGTGTGAACGAGTACCTGGTTTCTCCCTTTTCTATCTTTGCGTTGTAATGAGTCACGACCGCGGATGGGATGAGCACTGTAGCTCCAGGGGGAAACTCAGTCACAATCCCTAGCTCTCGCAATACGAGATGTCCACCGGTGTTTGGATTGAATTGACCAAGTGCTGTGATGGCACAGATGCCGAACGAGAGGTTGGCGTAGTCTCGGTGTGGACGGCAGACCGTTGCTGGACCGAGATTATATGCTGCAGCAGGCATAATCGAACTTTCATAGGGTCGCTTCAAGGTCGGGCGTTGGGAGTAGAGCTTCGACAGCGATGCATCGTAGTAGGCGTGTATCTTGGGGAAAAAGGCCTTGAAGGCCTCTAAGGGGTTTGTTAGAGCCTCCGCGTCGCAGCTGTGTCCGGTCACAATAAATGAACCGTGCGTACCATTTTGGAACCCAGCCAACCGACACATTGCTTTACTGCCTTCAAGTTTTTCCACAACTGTGCGATGCCTCCCGGCAATGACCCTTTGCAAGGGCATCTAATAACTGATAAGCAATGGTTTCCAATTACGTTGTGAGCCTACTTTTTGACCACTCCCATAAGATATACCCGTCACTATGGCATGGAATATACCCCTCCTAGGCTGCTCCTCCAGGGGCAACTTGCTGAGACTGACATCAACAGATGGCATATTCAGAGATTGGGCGTTAAATTCGCGAGTTGCATTGTTGAGAACGTCGCCAAAGGTTCCTCTTGCACGTCCTGCAAGGACCGCGACGACATAACCGGAGGCATCCAAAAGGGCGTGCGGTGTGCTTGTGATCCTTTGTTAGCTTCGGACAACGCGGTCAATAATCAAGAGGAGTATTACCTGCCATCCCATTTAACGAGCTTTAGTCCGCTCTGTAGAATTTCAAACAAGGTGTATTCCCTGTCAGGGTCCGGTTCTGGTTTGCTGCTGCCTCGCCAACCCCCCTCTGCAACTTTGAGGGACGTGCGAGCAAGATCCGTTGACGTCAGTGATTGCCTTTCGAAGATGCTGGCAACCCGTTTCTGCACCACCCCCTTAACGGTCGACTTTCTTATTCCTTCATTTGCCTGTGACAACAAAGTTCTCTGCTTCGCCCTCCTGTGGCTCCTTGTTGGTTTTTTCGTGGGATTGGAAGCCACGCTGGTCCTGTCATCGGTTCCCAAACTGGTCCCCCCGGTGACAGACTCTTGCCCGTCATGGCCACCGTCGTCCTCTTCTTGAGAGCTGGCAGCTCGGTTATCTGCATCGCTTTGAGCTTCTTCTAGGATCACTGCGAGGTCGCACAGTGTTTCAATGAACCTGGTTGGCGCACGATCCATGGCTGGCGGCGGAGCGATCCAATTTGACAACAGATCGGAGAAATAAACATTTGCAGTGCGACAACTCCGTCAACTCAATTGGCCGAAGTCACATTACCCGATTGGTTCTGCCAACCTGCATAACGTGCCGTTATTGCTGAATTGTTATGTAAACACTTCTGCGGCGCAAACAAGAGCTGAAATGAGCTGTTTCCAGGTTCATTTGTTGTCATTGTGCAGGGCAGTCTTGATGGCCGTTGGACTCAAGCGAATCAGATGTTATTCCGTGACATTCATAGTAAAAAAAAAAAACCCTCGCAGGGGTGAGGTCTCTAAGCTTTATATAAGACCGAAGTACTTTGTACTGGAGGTTGATACTTTCACGTTTTTCATCACCCACTTCATCCAACTCCAACCTCTGTAGAAATGACTACTCAGTGCGACGTTTGTGACGAAGTCCTGTCCAACAATGTTGCTCTTCGCCGTCACCGCTGGAGCAGGCATACCGCGTTCCCTCCGTTCGTCGTACGTGGAAAAGAATACGTCGTCACCCCCCAGGATAAAAAATACTGCTGCCCCTTGGATGGCTGCGGTCATAAGTATACCAACAAAGAAGGGTTAAGAAGGCACTTGAGGGACGCGCACGATGTCGTGCCCGATACCTGGTCTCCTTCCCCCCCGGGAGTGGAAGATGGGTTAGGCAAGGAGCAACTGCATGGAAAAACAGTTCGCGGTTTTGAGAGTACGGCCGTCTCCCGTTGGCCATATATAACCCCGCTGACCAACCTTTCCAGAAAGCAGAGTTGTGGAAACGTCTGTGCCGACGTCTAATTTGTCCAAGCCCACGGCTGCCACGCCGACAGTACACACTAGCGAAGGCGTGAATGGTAAGTCAGCCATGTGCGGTGACGGATTCCGCGAATCTGACAGGAGTTGCTTTAGCTTTTAGCGGTTCTGCAGAGAAGGCTGTTTTGGTTACCCCACCACGCAGCGAAGCCTCGTTCGGTTAGTGTTAACACCCTCACGAATGATCACCGGACTGAAAAAGAGTCAGGTGCTGAGCAAAGCCAACCCTCGAGTGCACCGCAATCAGCCTGCACGGGAACCGGTGACCTTGAGGGAGGTGGTATACTCGACAAGCTGGGACTTTGGCTGCACACTCAGTTGCGGACGTTGATTTGCCGAGAGTGGGGAATGGGCCCCAACCCTGTCCGCGTAACGGGAACGAAAGCAAGGCCTGCGAACAATGTCGATCCAAACGAGCTCGCAGTTCAAGTTTCCGGCATCGTCGCCGATGCTCTGATGAGCAAGCTGGCGGCGATTGGCCTGACTTCCGAAGTGATCCAGAAGCTGACTGCAGCGGCAGAGGCACAGCACGCTCCCACACAGAACAAAATCGGTCGTGCACTCACCTTGCCTATTCAGAACGCCTCAGTCCCCATGGAGGTAATAGAAATTCCTTCGTCCTCCCCACTCCCTCCGTCCTCCTCTCTTGGCGATCCATTCAACCCTTGGATGGAAACCAAGCGACGAACGCTCTGTTTCCGTCAACCCTCCTCAGCCGCCACCCTCAAAAGCTTCCCTTCCGTGCTTTCTGTTCGACGAGGACGAGGACGGCATACCATCAATCAGCTCGGAGGTGCGATTACCTGGCGCAAGAAAAAGGGTCCATGGTGGGGCAGGGCTGTCCAGCCAACAGGTGGTGCCCGGGTCGTCAAGGCCGTTGAAGAGGCTGCGGCGGGAAGATCCGAGCGTTAATGAAGATCCGTTGGAATGGGATGATCTAGATTCCTTGGAGGATTTCGTGGTACAGGACACCCCAACGCCTGCTTCGGTTGCCTCCCAGCCGTTGAAGAGGCTGCGGCGGGAACAACCGAGCGTTGATGAAGATCCGTTGGAATGGGATGATTTAGATTCCTTGGAGGATTTCATGCTACAGGACACCCCGACGCCTGCTTCCGTTGCCTACAACTGGCAGCCATATCGAAAAGGAGTGCGAATCCGGCACATACCGGCACCTGTTGTTTCCAATGAATCGACGGTGCGAGAGATCGTGCGAGGGGCCATCCAGACGCTCGAAGGGAATGTGCAAGAACTGGAAAAGAATGACGCCCAAATGCTGGGTATCCTTATGGTGATGCGAAGCGAGGAGGACACGGTGGTCACGATGGGGACTGGTGGGGGAAAGAGTATGCTGTGGCTGGTGCCCGCTCTATTGGACCCGAAAGCGAAGTTCATGGTAGTCTCCCCGTTCACGGTCTTCCTGGACGAACAGTGCGAAAAGGCACTCAAGGCAGGGATCAAAGCAATCACTTACTCGCAGTCGAGGGCGATCCCAGAAGACGTGCAGATCCTTTTCGTGCAAGTAGACCATGTTGGCAGCCACCCTTTTTCAAAGTGAGTGCAATTGGTTTGACAACGTCGATGTGACTAACAAACCGATTTGGGAAGCGTGCTTGCTCTTGTGAGTACTCCCATATTCACGGTGCTCTTCGTCGACGAGCACCACGACCTGCTCGAATGCCCCAAGGATCGCTGTTCTAGTTGGAAAAAACTTGCGAAGTGGGCTTCGACTTACGATATGCCTATCTTTTTGTTGTCCGCATCCATGCCGCCTAGGTTGGAGAAACGTTTGTTGAGAACCTACCAGCTCAGAGAAGGTACAACGACGTTCATCAGGTCATCAACCCAACGAGCTGAAATCGGAATGCACACAATTCATCTCAATCCGCTAACGGACGACGCCGATCTGCACAACCTCGTGCGTTCGCTGCAGGGCAGGCTGAAAGAAGAAGACCGCATACTCGTTTTCTTTG
>JBBPNU010000738.1:0-13541 GCA_038091055.1 Leccinum angustisporum
TGTGAACATATTAGAACGCCGCTCCAATGTTAGTAACTCGGCTTCACCGTGCCGTGGCAGGGCGTGACCAAGTTGGAGTTGGAGTTGGAGTTGGAGTGGTTGGAAAATACAATTCCCAGATGTCCTCCGGACGTGGGTTGTGTGATCGTGGATGCGGTTCTGTTTAAGATTTAACTTGCGAATCCGGGTTTGGTTGCCCTTTGCGACTCGGACGAGCACTCAGCACTCGCGCGTCTTTACCCACTTCCTACCAACTTTCCACCATGTCTTCCCCCCCGTACCATTGCCTATGTACCTGCTCAGACAAGAGGCATTCAGACAGCTTTGTACTCTTTAGTTGTAGATTTATATTCAAGTTTGTACTAAGCTCCATAATAGTTGGAGCTCCATTGAATCCGTCTTGTGAGTCCAGACTCTTTTGCGAAACTCTTCACTCGTACCTGTTTCGATGATCCGAATGTACTTCATCAGTTGATTGTCATCCGGTTAGTTCCGAGACCTGATGCCGTCCCGACATTTATTTAGGTCAGGCGCACGTACATGATGGTATTTGTGCTCCTACATATTTACTACCCAATGCTCTTCAAGGTGAGCACAAGCATTGCCATCACAGTGCTTGTCTTCGTTCTGGCCGCCCAAACACCTGATCTTAGGGGAGGAAGTGTTGGTATAGCCATACCACTCACGAAACGCTCTGATACCGACGTGCGCGAATCTCATGCTACATCACATAACGCGTAAATCAACCTGTGATGTCCTCAGGCATCGTTTTTGCTCATTTACACTTCCTTATAATCTGCAGACAACGCATGATGAATCAGCCTGCCAGCAAGCTTGTAATTCCATCTCCCTCACGCTATGCCCGCCCCGGACCTCCTTGGTATAGCGTATTATCTTCAAATCGGCAAAAGGTCTGCGAATCCAACTCTTGGTGACTTGCTGTTGAAATCAAACACAGTATAGTACTGCTGGAGGAAGATGGTCCCGATCGTCCAGAATTCTAGTCGGGTTCACCGGTCAGCATGGGAGGAGGAAATTCAGATCAGAAAAATCTCACGGGCGTTTTCCCCAGACGTAATTCCACTAAAGCAATGGTTTGAGCGATGCACAGTGACCCATCCCATGTTGAGGACCGCGGCGGGCATTACAAACGGCCTTCCACCGATGGTAAAAGTCACAGAGGGAAAAGACTTGCATGGGACTACTGGCAGTCAGTAAAAAGTACCAAAAATTGATCGAAACTCACAGGTGTAATAACCACCCCCGCCCTGGTATGTCCTCCCGCCAGCCGCATGGTGCAGGGCCAAAACTCGGTGCACATCACCAACAATGAAGTAGGCACCAGTGTCGATGATGGCGGTTACATCTGTCAGAACTATGTGTCCGTTCACTTGAATGTTATCGATCACCACCCGCCAGAGAATCTGAAAGGGAAATTTAAGTATGCATCCATACCGCCTGGCGTTTGGGCTCACCGGACTTGTTACAGGGGTAAAGACGAGGGTGTTGTGAATATAAAGCGCCTGGTTCGTCCCACCGATGTACAGCTCGCCTCCGGGAGAGGTGAGCCTGAGTGAAAACATTGGTAGATTTAGCTTTTCTTCATTGTCGAGCGTCATAAACAGAGGGCTCCGGCCATGAAATAGTGACGCAGCCGGGAAGGCTAATCCCATGATACCATCTGGAGTAAACTGAGATGCTCCAAAATCTTTAGTGTATTTTTCTGCGGCACCGATGGTCTGAATGTCTGCCTATTCATCGGTCAGAAATGATGATGTTCGCAAACATTACAAACATACGGTTAAACCAGCAATGGTTACATTGTCCGTGTATTGTTTACCACTGGCAATTCTACCATCTGCAAATGCTATCGCAAAATTTGTATTGAGGTCCGCATTGCTGTGGGACGATGGGGGATCCCAGAGGTTAGGGTGGCTTCTGCACTTCTCATCACCGGTTACGGCTGGAATAAAGAGATCGCTGGGTCGAATAAGACGAGAGAGCGGATGGTATTGACAGAAATCACTTACCTAGAACCAGTGTTGAACTGGACTGAGGTAGCGACTAGAGTGAGTGGGTGTCCGAATGCACGGAAGAACTTACCAGTGAAGGGCTTGGGAGGAGTGCCGATCAAGATGGTCCCATACCACAGCTTCTGCGGGGATCTTGTCAAAGCAAGGCCAGCTGCGGACCTTACCCGTTTCACAGCAGCAGGATGCGGCGGTCCCGTGTTCCTTTCGGAAACATCTATGCCACTTGGCCCATGGATAATCTTGCTAAAAAGGTCTCAGCAAAAACGATGCCTGAGGATATCACAGGTTGATTTACGCGTTATGTGATGTAGCATGAAATTGGCGCGCGTCGGTATCAGAGCGTTTCGTGAGTGGTATGGCTGTACCATTGCTTTCCCCCCTATGATTAGGTGTTTGGGCAGCCAGAACGAAAATAGCCACTGCGACGGCAACGATCGTGATCACCTTGGAAAACATTGGGTAGTAAATGTGGAGGAGGACAGATACCATCTGGCATCAAGTAGGTGCGCCTGACTTAAATAGATGTCGGGATGACTCCATCACGTCTAGGAACTAACCGGATAACAATCAAGCTGATGAAGTTCATTCGGATCATCGAAACAGGTATGGGTGAAGAGTTTCACGAAATACTAGACCCACAAGACGGATTGAACCGAGAGAACTCTTGATGGTGCATGTCACCAAGTTTGCCTCCAGTGCAAGGCAGAGCGGACGATGGTCGAACGGTGGTGTGTTGGTGATGCCATCCACACATTGTTTTCGATCAGTGCAAAAAGTCTAGCTATGTTGTCGCCTCACGTACATCCTCCCCGTGGCAAGGTACGCCCACGCCAGTCACTTTTGGCTCAACGAAGGCTGGACGACCTACATCAAACGTGTCCTCTAGCAGCACTTCCATACGCCCGCCCACTGTTCGCTTCAATCTCACGCACAGACTAAATCATGCACCCGCCTCGTGGTGTGATATAAATCTGTCGGAGCTTCCTGGATCAAACTAAACGAGAGAAAACGGAACCGCCAGAAGGACCAGTTAAAGTATCAAAAGGGAATTGGAGCCTTTCGGTGTGGGCAGGTCCAGTCGAGCACGCGCAAGGAATTAGTAAAGTATTAGAGTGCGTTCAGAATGATATTGGCAAACCCGGGTCGTTGGCGGTAGCGGTAACTTTAGAGAAGATAGCTAGGCGGGGCATGCACTTGATGAGCAAATCACACTCGGTATTTGCGTCTTTGCAGAGGCCGCGTATATACGTTGGCAATGTCTAGGCGGTGCATATTTTCAGCGAGCTCATGACTGTGCCTTTGCCCTTGACGGAACGCACCAGTGTAGAGAGTGAATACAGGCAACGCACCTTGCCGAATCCTAATGTAAATAGACTGGTAAAGATTGGAACGGCGAGGTGCCACATTGCGTTCAGACCAGGATGAGGGAACGTGAGGAAAGCCACCCAGAGTGGAAGATAAATAGTACTTAGGTCTTGATGAAAACGGGACCTACTTCATCGGGGATAAGTATCCCAGGTAGGTGAGTGGCCTGGCAAAGATCCAGAATCAGAGTCCAGCAGGAAGGCAAGAAGACGATCCTCTCTGCGATCACAACGCGGCAGTTGTTACCAGTAAATGACGGGAAAGGTATCAATATTCTAAGTCATAGATACGCACATTAAATAAATGCAACTCAAAAAGAATACTTAACAAAATAAATCACCCAAGCATCCGAACGACTGACTTGAGGACACTCGCTCGCGCTTGTAAAGCTCGGACACTCTCAGCCTTCGAGGTGAATTTATACCTTAGATGGAAGGTGCCCTTGCAGCCTCTTTCTCCCCTCTCAAAATGCGTTCCACGTTGGCGCCAATTTGACGGCGATCTTCGAGCGTGAAATCGGGTTCGGGTGCAGAGTATCCGAGTTCTTCGAGGGAGATTCAGAACAAAGTAAACTAGTGCACACCGAGTACTTACTGAGGCTAGGATATTGAAAGGGAACACTACCTGAAATAGGAAGGGTGGAGAGGTCCAGAGGATAAGAGGGACCGATCCATGCATTGCGAATTTCGTGGTCCCTGAGAGTACGGCACTGAATCGGAGAGAGGTACCAGAAAAGAGAAAAGAACATACTTTCTCTGAAGAGTGGTAAACGTCAGAAGTTAGGTTAGGCGCCCAAAAAATACAATATGAGAAATTAACCTGTTCACTTGTCAAAGGATGAACGAGAATGCTTGGATATACGAAATAAGCGGGAGAAAAAATGAGGGTTTTGGTCATATCCTCACCTCAGATTACCCCTGTGTTGGCAGAGGTACGAGAACACGGACGAGAACGACGTGGAGGGAACCCATATCTCATAGGAACCTGCGCGCCATCCATTCAACTCGCGGGATCATGAGAAGGTGCACACTAGTCACTCACCCACAGGATGCGGGCCCATTGGACCAGTGTTGACGCGGAAGAGGGGGACCGCCACGAAAGCCCCGTCACGGCGGAGACGCAAGACGGCATCGCGCAGTTCAAGGGCAGCATGGTGCTCTTCGGCATTATTCTGATGGAAGTAGATATCTACACAGCAGGAACAGCGCAAAGACGACAAACGCTCAAGGGTTAGAACTTAGAAGCGACTCGCAAGGTACGTTCCGAGCGCTCACGGAAATGCCACTCTCTGGAGCTCAGTGAGACTTGGAGTTGCAGAACGGTTGGCGAGACTTACTTGACCTCGGCATTGACGACCTGCTCAAGATCAGTTGGGGGAGACATCGTGGAGGTGTTGGCAGTAAAGATACCAAGTACCGTGACACTGCCTTCAAGCTGCGCATCAAGATGCGCTTATCCGGATTCCGGACCGTTGCCATGCTTAGTCATTTGTTCGCAACCCTACCGTTGAGTCCGTTGAACGGGTTCATTGAGGTATGTAATTGGGGTAAGCCTTGGTAGAGTAGCACCGACACTTCCATGGACCTGAGTTACACCAAACGCAGACTCGGACTCGGAGAGTCTCCTCCCCAAGTCTCTCCCACGTCCCCGACATCTACAACGCCAGCATTTTAGGTCCCGATTTTACTCCGGAAGGCTCTCATCACCAATCGCCATCTTCATGATTGCCGCCACTGCCAGCTATGTCCACTCGGATCTGCCGGACCGAGTTATGGGGTCCTTGCGCGTGCTCGACCCTTCCTTGACGTTGGATCTCCTTACCAACTGCACACAGCTGACTCTCGTTCTAAACTGTCATCGCTCAATTTGGCCCTGGGAGATCGAACGCGGTATTATCCCACCTACCGTGATCACGCTCTATGCGCCAACCAGCATCATGGCTTCCGCTGCCCAGCTTAGCACCCTCCTCCTATCGGCACCCTCGGCGCTCCAAGAGCTTCTTCTTTACCTTTACTTCAGCCAGAACGTCGATGTCTGGTGTAGTTCCCTGCTCCGCATATATGGTCCCCAGCTCATTTCAGTCCACCTTCACCACTTTTTGAACGTCCCATGGAACCGTCGTCTGTTTCCGCCCATCCCTATCACTTACCTGGGACTGCCTTGAACCATATGAGACCAAACATGCCCTCCTTGCGGGCGATACAGTTCATGAACGAGGCTAACGTCGAGTATTTTTTCAAGACACACCAAGGTTGCTGTGCGCGCGTTGCGCTCTTTCATGGAACCTAGCCTGCCGTTTCGGATCGAGGACCAGGAACCGGACGATGTTTTGTTAACAGGTTAGAGAGTATCCTACTACTACCCCGTCTATTATTGACTGCGCTGTGGGTGTGGTAAGACGAAGCCAGATCATGTATGTAAATATTCCCAATTAGCTGCAACGTCGCAAACCTCCCTGTTCGTAACCCAGAGACCCTTGAACATATTCATCATCATTATAAAGAGAAAAAAATGCAAGCAAACGATCAAAGTTGGAACACGCATGTAAAACCTATAATTATATCAGTCGTAATCACCTCGTTCCCAAAGGGCGTCTTGTTGTGGCCCAACTTGTGGGACCAACGGGTTTTTGGCACAACATCCCCCATGGATTCGGCATGTTTCATACGCCCATTCATTTGCTCGACCACGACGAACACGCCAGGCGACGGTAACGATCACGGACATCCAAGAACCTTCAACCTGTCTATATCATGCCCAAGATGCGGTCAGTTGCCACGCCGTTCAAAAACAGTAGGCCCCACCTGTTAACAACAACCCATCCTCGTCTTCCAACCAAAACGGCACCTCAGCTTCCAAGAACGGGCGCAGCGCACTCATAGCGAACTTGATGTGTACCGTGAATAAACACTGGACGATGCGCTCGTTGAGAACTTGCACCACCCGCAACGAGGGCATGCTAGATTGTTCCAGATGTTCCAAGAGCCAGAAAAGCATTTCGAAATCTGCTCTGGATGTGTTGGGGCGCTCGACTCTCAGTCCCAGATAAGTGATGGTGATGGGCAGAGAGATGGGACCGTGACGGGGCTCGACGATCTGCAGGAAACTTTCCGATGCGATCGTGAGACGACGCAAGTTGGGACACGTCCGTGCGATGATCCGCAAGGAAGTGTGGATCTCGATCCAGAATTCGCTGGGTTGGTAAAACTGGACCGATACAAGCTGGGAACCATACAAGCAGAAGAACTCTTCCCACAACTCGGTTTTGTAGAAGTCAAAGACAAAGACGAGCTCTTGTAGTGCCAATGGCATTGTCGGGCGGACGGCGTTTGCGATAGGGGGTTGGAGGCGGAGATATTCATAGCGGTGTGATGCCGTGAATGGGAGCATGCCTTGGCAGCGGAGTGTGGTCACAGTAGATGGTACAACAGCCTGGTGGAAGTCCCTGGACCAAGGCAGCTCAGAACAGTTTAAAACGCGGAGCTGGGTACACTTGTCAAAGAGATGGTCCGATAGGGACAAGAGAGGCGAGTTTAGGCTAGTTGAGGACCAATCGAGCACGCGCAAAGCCGTAGAAGACTCAAGTGCGTGCAGAATAGTGTACGGAAGATTTGAGTCGGCGTAGCTGGAGGTAGCCACAACTGAGAAGATGGCAAGGTGGGGCATGCATCCAATGATATCTTCCAGGAGCCCACACTCTACAGCTACATCCTTGGCGTGATCGCGTATGACAATGTCCAGTCGTTGCGTATATTCACCAAGGGGTCGCGCACCGACGAGCGTGCCTTTGCCCTCGGCGGAACGCGCCAGCATGCTAGAAAGTGAATACAGGCAGCGCACCCTGCCGATGTAAACAGACTCGTAGAGGAATGGTACGGCAAGATGCCACCATTGTCTACAGACACGGACGAGGGCGCGTTTGGTGATGAGAGCCTCCCGGAGGGCAGGGTGGTACTTCTTGATGAAAACGGGACCTAAGATGCTGGCGTTATCGTAGATGTCGGGGACGAGTGTCCCTGGGACGTGGGTGGCGTGGTGTAAGATGCAAAGCCAAAGTTCAGGGGGGAGAGCAGGTAAACGGATTACTGTGCGTTTTGCGTGGTGGCCGAGGTCCATGAAGAACTCAGTTGTGCACCTCCGACTATTTTATACTTGGACAAGTGAGGCAAAGGTGAAGCATCAATATGTAATAGAATATCGTAGTTGTCCCACATCCTATCTTGATCCTATCATCTTGATCTTATGGAGATCCGCACCAAGTACTGTCATTGCCACCACACGTCCGCACTTCCGAAACTGATCTTCAGCAAGCCGTCAGGGAATGGTGGTATGGATGGCAAGATTACACATATCAAAAACAGGAGATACGTAACAACATTTCCATGTGCCTTTTACAGGGCCGGCGCTTTTGTCGACTGGGTGGCGTCCGTCGTGAATGTCGTACCGACCATCTCAGACTGTTTCGTCGCCCCCTGGAGCGTGCGGAGCGTCAACCAGGCTGTATTCCAGAGGCAGAGAAATGGTAGTAAAACAAACCTGCGTGGACGCAAAGAATTTGAGCTCGTCGTTCTGATGCGAATTGTTCTTGGTTCTTGAACCGTCCGTTTTGGAGATCAAGTCCGCGCCGACATTGATCGCGGATACTTGGCCCTTGATGTACGCACGTGCATTTAGGTTGGCGAGAAGCGTGTTGCAGTAGACGGAGCAGAGCGGGAAGTCGAATACGACGTACGTCAGATCGGTCGGGAATGCACGTAACTGTATTGTCGTCGTCGTCGGCATCGCGATCGCGTCTCGTCAGTAGAAGTGGTTTGCGAAAGGCAATTACATACCAGGACGATGGTCAGGAGAGCAAAGACAGCAGTCCAAATGCCGCTGTTGATGGCGAACACGGTCAGGAGCTGCAGCATCCTCGCAGAGCTGACGGCGGGGTGGGGGTTGGGAATGAGCACATAGCATGCAAGCGACATGATGCTACCTTTTGAATCCATTTGCGACTCGTCTGCGCGCGAGCAGGTACGTCAAGCAGAACGCGATCAATATGTCCACTGCTGCTGCCACGGCGCAGTACGAAACAGCTATGCCCTACACAGGAAATTTGAGTCGCTCCCACTTTAGGGCTGCATAGAAAGATGTTTACCGAGAAGAACGCGTCACCGAGGGTACTTATGTAGATAGCGTTGGCTCTAGGAAGAACAAAACGCGTAAATGAAGGCGGTCGGTCCCGAGGAACGCGGACTTACCCTTTTCCTACATAGACTGCGGACACCGTGGTCAGCACTCACTAGTTATTTCCACATATGATATATAACGGCTTACGAAGAGTAGCAACTGATAGCGATGATAAATAATGATTAGACTTGAGCCAGCGAGGCTGCGGAACGTCTTACTTAATTGCCAGAGCCCGAGGGGGAACTGTAAGATGACACATTAGGGGATGAAGTGCCAAGTTCAACGGTGTCACTCACCCAAACAAGAGGTGCTATAATACTCTTATTGCTGACTGGACTAGACGTGAACGAGGAACAAAACGGCCTTGAAATTCAAAACGCACATATATAGATCCGATAAACGAAAAATCCTTGGGTGGGTACAGAGACCAGAGTCTTATCAGGCGTTAGCTGCGTCACTCCGGGAACAATATGAAAGCACTTGCAGATAAAAGCAGCTCCCACTTTGATATGAAATTTAAGTTAGAAATTTCATACTAGAATGAATACGCTCACAGTCAACTCTCTGAATGCGTTTGTTAGCTAGAAGCGACAGACAGGCATGGAAAAACGACAACTCACGGGATGGCGTTTAGAAACGACAGCGGGTTCACTAAACCCGTCATGAGGTATTTATATACTATGCGGAGGTGAAGACAGATCAACTGCTGGGACTCGGACGTGATGATCTACGGACCACCACTGATAATTAATGCTTGATGGATCGTGTCAAACGCCCTATGTGAGATCTCAGAAGCGCCCGATTGAAATCAACAGAGGCCGCACCAAACAATAGCTACGAAGCTCTTCAAGGGTAGCCGATCATCCTGATAGCTAAACGGGCCCATTGAATAAGCCAACTTGAATGAAACAGTCTTGTAGGAGACGCAGCGCTCACTGGATGTAATAGAAGAACCTAGTGTCGAGTGAAACAAACGTCAGACGGACCATCATGCATCAATGTTGCATACTTTTCGAGCACTCACGTCTGCATGCATGTCACACCGTAAAAGGCAACGGACAGAATGGCGGAGAAGTAGAGGGCACCATACCACGGACCGACTGCAATCGGAACACCAGACATGTCTTGGAGTGTTTCCCGGGTCGGATGTGGGTGAGACTCGGAAGAATGGAAACGAGGTGGTAACGCTGGACGGGAAGAATGCTGCTGCCATAGATATCGCCGCTTTATGCACTAGTAGGCAGTGCACCGCAAGCACGATAAGCCACGTTTACTTTCAAGTTACACATTGTATAAGTCGAATTGCAAAGATTTGATCGCGGCGCCATTACGGCGGTGATGGAGAAGCTTTCGGTATGTATACACATCGCCTTTTTATTATTGGGGCTGAGCGGCCGGAGAACTTGAAATTTGAAACTTGAAACGGCGCAAAAACTCAACATGGATGCCGTCATGATATCTCAGCGTTACACAGGCTACGCTGCGAAAGCGCCGTTCGACCACTGCCCATGATGACCCTAGCGTTTTGGCTGTCCACCCCACCGAGTCGGCTGTCGTAACCACGGCCGGGTCTTGCAAAGTCCAACTTGTGTAAACTTGAACCCTTAGACTACGTCAAGTGCTAGATCACAGGGATTCTTCCAATGCCATCGAAATACACCCATTATATCAACGACGCAAGAACTGGAACCCAAGACTGCGCATGCATGGCTCTATTTCTTTTCTCGGCAACCATATACGTGGAAGAAAAGACATACATTGACATCACGAATCATCCTGGATGCAAGATCTTATTATCATCACCCTCTAGGCTATGGGGATCTACAAGGGTCCTCTGATATTAATAGTATGTTAACATCTGGACACTAGTGCGGGGCTCGCCGTCGTTACTCGTTCCCGCGACTTATAGCAAGCAGGGTCCGCATAGCATATCAGCCATGTTTGTCAATGGATCGTCGCAAAGAGTATCGCATGCCTCTCCTGCCAACGCGATCTCGTAAGGTGACTGTGCCTTGGTTTCTTCACTGGTGCTCCAATTACATTTACACCTCATTTTCACGCCTCTCGTTACAGGCAAGTTACAGCCTGCTCAGGAGACCCAATATTCTGATCTCTTCTCATACGGAGCTCCGCCGAGCTGGACACATCTTTTCTTATTTTGTGGTTTAACAAGCTCCTTCGGCATGCACAATAGTCAACGCATAGTCAAAACTCCGCATGGCCGAGCATATGTGGCACCGGATTGTGCCACTTAACGCATGAATGCTGAAGACTTGGTCTCCATCATTCCCTGCGCCTTCAGGAACACTGGAAGGCACTATGGAGGTCGGTTGACAACAAGAATCCTTGGATACTGTTGATCGATATCGATATCTCCGTGATTCTTCGTTCCGGTCTGTATGCGGGTTGGGAACCCTGAGATATATGCAATAGTATATCCGATGGGCTCTTGATCATAACCTTACAGGAAATCCCTCTCCCATCATGTTGTCCCCCAAATCTTTTGACAGGCTTGCCTTTTGGCTTGACACCATATATCTATTCACGAAGTCTGATTACAAAACCATCTTCTTCCCCGTGGTGAGTGCGTATGATCATGATATGAATTGTCAGAGATATGAATGAAGAAAAACTTGGGGAAATAGATCATCTCGGCCTGTGCTGCTTCTCCACCTACTAGGCCCTCGCAGCTATTGGGCACGGCTATTTGGGTCTGGTTTCACTTGCTACAAGCCAACGTGTCCAATCAGACGTATTCGGCCCACGAAGATATCGTCAATAAACCATGGAGACCTCTTCCATCTGGTAGAATTTCTGTGTCAGAAACACGGCGACTCCGCTGGGCTCTCCTTGTTGTCTGTCTCTGCCTCTCTGCTTGGCATGGCACGGGCGTCGTTGTTTCCAGCGCCGCACTATCACTGGTGGAGATTATTCACGACGACGTTGGATTTAGCTTCGATCCCGTCTTGAAGAACCTCATGAATGTCGGTGGCTATCTGACGTTCGAGTCCGGTGCCACTATGATCATGTGTAAGCCCCGTTTCACCGCAACTGCCGTCCCACGCCGAGACGTTAAATTCATATGGCTTTGCAGCTTCCAGAACCCATTTTGATCGAACCTCGCTCGTCGCGCTTCTTGTCAGCGGTTTACTAATTTTCACGACGATCCACGCGCAAGACTTTGCCGATACAGAAGGAGATAAGCTGTCCGGTCGCCGCACCTTGCCCATCATTGCACCCGAGGGGTCTCGCGTGTACATCTTGACTGCGCTCCCTTTGTGGTCGATAGTGTTGTCAGCGTTGTGGGGCCTGGGCCCACTGAGCGCGGTCATGTTCCTCTGCATGGGTGCGTTTGTCGGGAGTCAGTATTTCCGGTTCAGGGATGCCAAGCACGACGAGGGGTCGTATGTGCTGTATAATGTGAGACTTGTTTTATAGGTGTGGATCTCTCGTACTAACCACGAAACCCTTGCACCCGTTTTCGCTTCCAGGTATGGTTGCTCGCGGCGCATACCCTGCCGTTGAATGCACGTTGCCATGTGTTGAACTGGTGATATCATGGCTGAGTGCTAGATGGCGAATATGTACCGGCGTGCCAGGCCGTGTGTGATTCACAAGTCTACTGAGCTGAAACAACATCCTTTCTCCTAAGTTATCGGACTATTCTTTTTATTTTATACTCGTGTCGTTATTTTTACCGTTTGCGACTGACAGCAGGGTTGATCAGTCACACGACGTATAGGATAATGTGTACAATGAATTACCACCTCTATATGATAGTGTATCGTATTGACCTCAGTGTTTCCCGAATATTATACTACATACAGTCTTTGTTTCCGCTTGCAGCGAATTTGACACTTGCCTTTGCAGCAAACATGCATCGACGGGTGTACTTCCTACCGAAAATTCTCGGGTAGTTATAAGGACCGAAACACGATGACTCGGAATCACAGCCTCGGCCTCGGTACGTACATACGCATTCCCTTTGGGTCGCCTGACTTGCTGTGTTCACACTGTCCCGCTTCAAGTTTTTGCCCGACTCGCAGCTCGGGCAGTGGTGATTCTGCAGTCGTTGCACAATGCACCGCTTTTTGTGCCGACTCGGAACCTTCGGGCCATGATGTTGTTATGTAAGCCTATGTTACTTCGACTCCGAGTTTTTTCGTCCACCAAGGTGAGTATCATGTTCCAGGTTTCACTGTGTAATAAGGGGCTATCATTTTAATTAAGCATTTGCGGTTATTGTGACATTGTTAGAATGATGAACCGACGACTCATTCATCTCGCCCTCCGAAGAATTGATCATCGCACTGTGCACAGCTGTCCGACATCTGATCGTATCTCGGGATGTATATTGCGTGATAGATTAATGCAGGGACTCAAACATTTACCTTCAATATCTCTTCAGTCCTTGCAGTGCCCGCCTGTCCGTCCGAAATGTTCAACTTGGTTGCGCTGGCTTCGCAACCCCATCAGGTTCTGACCTCGTCGGCCACTCACATGCTCGTCTCGTTGGGCTTCCAAGTCTCAGAGGCATCGTTGAGGCATTTTGCTTCGGCCTTCC
Source organism: Leccinum angustisporum (assembly GCA_038091055.1). Lineage (NCBI taxonomy): Eukaryota > Fungi > Basidiomycota > Agaricomycetes > Boletales > Boletaceae > Leccinum > Leccinum angustisporum. Next base: position 13,135 of record JBBPNU010000738.1, read on the forward strand.
TTGTGGTCTCCTTATTCGCGTATATCTTCAAACGGATCCGAGCACAACCCCCACTTGACGAGGTACCCGTACCGGTACGTTTGTCAAGTCATCTGCTAGATGCACCCACTGTTCACGATGATTTGTCTATCCTCATGGCAGGGCGGCCACTCGTTTCTTTGGGGCCACCAACACATCGTGGCTGAAAAGTCGGTAGGTTCTGCGTTCGGGGAATGGATGAACGAGCTACGGGCGCAGGTGTTCAGAATTCGAGGCGCATTGTTCAACTCCGACATTGTGAGCGAGCTCGAATCTCACTTCCTTTCAATTTCCCCGACGGACTTGCTGACCTACCCCCCCCCCCCTTTTTTTTTTTTTCCAATCCTGGCACAGCTTGTCGTCGGCGATCCGTTGGCCGCAACGCATAT
>JBBPNU010000739.1:0-13536 GCA_038091055.1 Leccinum angustisporum
CTAAGGGACAAGGGGACTCGAGGAGTGGGAAAGAGCAAAGTGATATTCGAGTAGCTCTAGCTTGGTGTTACAGGAGTATGGATGAGGTATTTAAACACTACAAGTTGGATGGCTCATCCACAGTATGGATGAGTCAGAAGCTGTAGATAGCTGTGAGTTACAATAAGCGAAGATAAGGAGATCAGATATAGGTGTAATCATGATGACGAGGGAGAGATGAGTAATCCACAGTGAGAGATGAGTCATCGAAGCTGTGGATATCTAAAGTACAGGCAGGACAAAGATAATGTAGAGACAAAAGGCATGAGTAAAGGAAAGAGAACATAGGTAAAAGAGAAAGAGAGTGGTTGATCATAACAGCAAATGGGCCGCTGATTCAGTTCACTGCTGATGTGACCAAAAGGTTGCTCATTACCCACTGCAAGGACATATTCTAGCGTACAAGCTGTAACCATAGATCAGGTGGTCGACATCCTGAATTGAGAGGAGAACATGCAGCTCTTCGACCTGTATCTAATCCTCCGGCACTCAAGTGGCTCCACGTTGGAAAATGCACTCATCAATGAAAACGAGGAGGTAACTACAATAGACCCTGCGCTGTCATTTTTGCAAGATGTGTCACCAGAGAAAGAATCCACATTCCATGGCCCCCGCCCCTTCCGCAACCACTTCAAAAATAAGAATAGCCTGATTACATCAGATGGCACCATCACATTCCATGTGACCCAAAAGCCGGACTGTTCATTGTTGGTTGCTCAAATGCAGGATGTTTATGGACTTCTAGCCTGATTACATCAGATGGCACCATCACATTCCATGTGACCCAAAAGCCGGACCATTCATTGTTGGTTGCTCAAATGCAGGATGTTTATGGACTTCCAAACCTTTCCCAAGCAATCATTGACTACATTTATGTGGCATCAAATGGTAATCCGACACGTGAATGGGATATCCATGGCGATGTCACCATTTGGAACAAATTCTGGATCTAGTTGCATTCTTCCCTTTGATCATGATTCATTAACCGTAGCCAAGTCGTCCAGGCTGTCCCCCCATCCGACTGTCATTCCCTTGGGTGCTGTGATGCAGTTTTGGTACGTCAGCCAGAGGGTGGCGATGTGTTTGGTAATGTTCAACTCATTACTTATCCCCTGCTTCCTCTGATTGCTTTTGAAAGATGTTGCCCAAGTACACGCGGTCTTCATGCCAAAGACTCAGACTTGGAATACTGTTCTCCCTGCATACCTCAGGGACTTGGGACCGCTCCTCCATGTTCAATTTTTCAAGATCGTTTCATTGCCTGCCCAGACTAGTATGGGTCTACATCAAGTGAGGTGTTGTAGAAACCTGTAGGTCTCTGTTCGAATATACCTTACTTTTCACGCTTTTCAGATAGTCTCCTCCTCCTCCTTACCTATCTTCAGACCTGCCCTTCGCAGTCCAGACCTCTTTCTCCCTACTCCGGACCTCCTTCTCCCTATACCGGTACTCCTGTACGGTTGGACTTCCTCACCTAGACCAGTTTTCGCTTGTTGCAGACCGGAGACTCCATAGTTTACCTTATGTTGGTTTTTCTTTTTGTTTGTTTTTGTTTTGGGTTTGCTACATTTACTTAAAAGTGTAGCTACACAGTCTCGGGAATGCCCGGAGACTATAAAAGAATTGTATTGAGTTTGAGATAAGAGTTTTCGCCATCTAGCAGTTATCATTTACTTTCAACACCTCCTCCCTCACCTCATAGCTCATTACGGAGCTCTCCCTCATCGTCTGTTGCACCGCTGACCCTCCGGACTATTCGCCCTCCTCATCAGACCATGACTGGACTGTTCTCAGCACCTCCAGACTATCACCAGACCTTTGTTCTATGCTGTTCTCTGCGTCTAGAAAGATCCCTGAGCTCACTAGACCTCTTTAGAGTCGAGCCTTTCGCAAGGTGAACCCTTGATTAACTACTTGACTACATCCCCAGTCAAGTTGTTGTCTATACAGCATACTATGCAGGCTTTCGAGCCACAGACAAGCGCTATTGTTCATCTTGTTGATGTTATATTGGCTATTCAATTAGTACCGGTTTTTAGTACCCTGTTGCCTAGTGTGGTCGAACACCCCTTGCAGTAGGCTTTGGCCAAAGTTGTGGACTTTGGCAGAAATTGACTTGTCAAAAATGAAAATCTCCCAAATTGTTGGACGTTTTCACATCCCAGTATGGAAAACGATCAACATGCTGAGCAATATTACCGTGGCTGTGAAATATACCAGGTATTATATGTTATTTCCATTAGTTTAAAATGCATAATAATCAGATTGATTAGATAATAGCATCATTGGGATCACAAAAATAGGAGCTACCACTTTTGTCATGACACAGCCACTTGAACATTTGCTCATATCTCATCCAGATTAGATCAGATTGATTAGATTGTCAGACCATTAGGATCACACAAATACTATGGGGCTACAACTTTTGTTATGACATCAAAAACAAAGAACAACTTCCTTTTTTAGAAATAGATTTTTGCCCCTTCACATACAGCCCCTTTCTTGATAGGGGCATTTTTTCGATTTGGCTAGGAACAGAATCACATCTGTGTGATTACATAAGCAGCAGAAGCACACATAATGCAGCCACTACTTCTACTGCATTTCCATTTTGGGAATCTCCTTTATTTGATGTTTTGCCTCCATTCACTTGCATTCCCCTTCTGTTATATATTGTTTGGATGTACATACATGGTATATATGTCATAATAAACTGTTTCCAGCAGCTGTATGCAGATTTACAGGGTGCTATGAGGTACAATTAAAAATAGGGGGTAAAACACAAAACATGTCTGCATTTTTGACACATCAAATATAGGGGCCTCAAAAATACATTCCCATATAGCCTTTATATATATCTAGACCCCATGAAAAGCACACATGGCTGGGATAAAGGCATGAGATGTTATGAGATGATCTCTTCCTGGATCTGTTTTTGTTGCATGCATTGTACTGGGAGCATTTATGGCTTAGATATAGCATGAGAAGCCTTGCAACATCCATTATCTTGACTTCAATTAACTCCTCCAATGTGCTGGGCCCCATGGTAGCTGTAGAAATACCATTTTCGAGATTTTTAATAATAGAGACATAGAAAATCATTTGTTGCATATATTGTCAGGGCACCCATATGGACCTCTGCTACACATATACATACAACCCCCTTGCATAATTTGAGACTATCTATAGAGCACTGAAGCCAGAATGACTGACACAAGATTCTGAAGAGCGTGGGAAATTCACAAAAAACATCGGAGACTTTTCCAACAAATCAAATACTTGACATTGTGGCATATTCAAGTGTTTCATGTAGTACAATGGGTTCCTAGGATGTATTCCAGTAATTTACCATGATAGTTAAACCATCAATGCCAATGGTACTCCTGTTCCTTAATGGTCCAACAGTTGGAACACTCATGTCCATAGTGTAAATTTTGCATGTAGTCCAACAGTAGTTTACATTTTCGCATTTTTTGCACTTTGATTGCATTCACATTCAATCATAATACTATCATGATCCAAGCAACCAAAGTGCAAAAAATGCGAAAATGTAAACTATTGTTGGACTACATGAAAAATTTACACTATGGACATGAGTGTTGTTGGACCATAAAGAAACAAGAGTACCATTGGCATTGAAGGTTGATAAAGAGTATGCCAAATGACTGTGATACATCCTAGAAATCCATTGTACTACATAAAACACTTGAATATTCATTGTGCAGGCCACAATATCAAGTATTTGATTTGTTATAAAAGTCTCTGATTTTTTGTGACTTTCCCATGCTCTCCAGAATGTTCTGTCAGTCATTCTGGCTTCCACTCTCTATGGATGGTCTCAAATTGTTCAAGGAAGTTGTATGTGTATGTGTAGGTCCATATGGGTGCCCTGACAATCTATGCAACAAATGATTTTCTATGTCTCTATTATTACAAAAAACTTGCTCAAGGGAGGAACCTAGCTGCTCAAAAACAAGTATCTTTTGCCCTGCCTCCTTTGAGCCAAAAGAACTTGAGAGACACCTTCCACACCTGTTAGATGACTGAACACGTTGAGCTCATGTTTGAGGGCAGAAGGAGGCCTTTTGGTATGCTCGATTTTGATGGCAACTTCTTTGCCATCTACCAGGTCGGTTGCCCAGTGCACCTTGCCTGCACAGATTGTGGCTCGTTCAGCTTGCTGTGCCACCAGTACTATATATATATACACCGTTTGAGCCTGACTCAATCAGTTCTAGATGCCTGTACCCCTAGGTCCGACATCACATTGTGAACACTTCAGTGCCCCGTTGTTGTTCGTCTTCACTATCTGAAAAAGTATTGAACAAGAAAGACCAGTTTTGAAAGTGAATTTTCTCACCCCCGCAACAGGCCACAAGACACTCTGTGGTAATACCACAAGATTTGATTGCACCAATGGGTATCTGTCTTAGCGCTGAAAGAAAAGACAAGTTCACATGGAAGTTGAATGAACTGCTGAGGCTGGGGTGGATAGATAATCCATTGTGATTTGGAAAATAATAGGATATGTTCTTCTTGCATCCTGCTTGATAAGTACAGCATGAATGCGATAATCCGAAATCTAAATTCCAAATCAATGTACTACTTACTACCCAGAATGTCAAGGCATCTGGTGTGCTCCAAAGCGGACAGAAACATAATCATCAAATTCCCACTGGAGCGACTGAGATTCCGAGTCACTTTGTCTGGTGAGTGTACTCCATGCATTTTTGAGGCCATACTTGTTACAGCTGGCCCGGATAGGGTCGGCAGTAGACTTGGAGAGTGGGCGAAGACTAAGGTCGAAGGACTAGTCGAGCAAGCGTAACGCTTGGCGAGACTCGAAGGGCGAAGGGACTGAGAGGTTCGACGAGGAGGATCTCACGAAGAGTCACTTCACTCGAAGACTATGGTCACACCCGAGAGGGCAGAGGCTCGAAGAAACTTAGAGACGAAGGGGCTTGAGGATGGGCAGGAACTCAGTGGGGTTCCAAGTAGCTCTAGCTTAAGGTTACAAGAGAAGAGACAGTCCTTAAGTACTACGAGGATGGAACGAGAAAGAAGCATAAGGAAGGGACGCGTCATGATATCAACGATAGCTGATGAAGCGATGATATCATCATGAGTCATGAACTAGATAGGAAGAGATCGGAACATAGATAGGAAGACGAAGGAACAAAGATAAGGGATAGGAGAAGGTCAGATCATCAGCGATGTGGAATAAGCGAAATCGCCCGAGATCTATGATACAAGATGAAGACAAAGTAGAGGTGATAAGCGAAACAAAGAGAGAGAGAGAAAAGACATAGTGTGAACATAGGAGACAATCATAACAATACTGTGATGCTAACTCCTGAAAACTAGTAGTCACATGGGGACTGCAGACCAGCTCGACCAGCCATAAAATATTAGAACTCAAGTTTTTAGCGTAGTCAACTTGAATGTTTGTATACCAGCTGTATTATCATGTTGTGCGCTGTGGTCTTGTCTGTATCATCCCAGAACTGTGAAATCCATTTTATCTTTACACATGGGTCCACAGCATACCGTGCAGGTCACAGGTAAGGGTACCACACGGGTACAGATAGGGTCTGAGCTTGTTAAATGTACGTACTGCGTATCCATGGGTGCTTAGTAGTATTAAGGCCCGTGGGCACAAATAAATACATAGTAACTATATTTAGCTAATGGTAATGATATGTCAACCACTGGCAAGTTCTATCTGAGTCAGACAAATTACAACAGTCAATATAGACTTGTAGCAGGTAGTTATGTTTCAGCCCATCAACTCACATGTCAAAATGTGCTACAAAATTGACAAGTAAGGCAAGACTTGCACTTGAGAATCAACAGAGGCAGATGAAACGCAAATCCAATACCCAGGCCAGACTCAGAGGTGAAGAAGCAGTTCAAAAAAAGGTCCGTGTAACGTGTTGCCACAGTCCCAGTTTGGCAGCAGTCCCAAACCAAAACTGGTAATAGTTCCCTCAACCAAACTCCAACACAAATTCAGTTGCTACACAATTGTCGGAGACCACAGTTCCACTCACAGATCCATTTGGACTGCTCTCTGACTTTTTCTTTTTTCCCAACAGCTCTTTTTTCCTCTGCTGGCACGGCCTTCTTATTGTGCTGAACATGGGCACAGAAAACTACCCACATGTTTCATTCACCCAGTTCACGGATCTCTTGTACGTGCCGGAAAGGTCAAGTCGCAAACACCAAAGGAAGAAAAGGAAGAACAAAACCCCTCCACCGGTCGTGTGGCTCATGCCAAGAAGCGAGACCTCTATAATTGCAGGTGGTGAACACCAGTATGGGATTCATTAGGACATGATTGTGCTTCATTAACCCACCACCAACAATCTCATTAGGTCCATCATGAACCTGCTGCGGTTGAACCAGCGGAATGGTTGTATGCAAATAGTAACAGTGGAGAGCCAACTTCCAAGCAGGTAGGCAATACTAGCTTGGGTACAATAAATCCAGCAATCTACCAATATTGAGTTAATTTATTTTCTGTATTTTATGAGTTGACCATACCAATGTATTTCTCTTTCATTAGGGTATCTCGATTCTTCTACCAATTTGTGGCATGCTGTCTTTGTTCGTGATATCATTTTCACTGTATCTGTATCGGGAATCAGCATGGAGCAGTAGGTATTGAGTATTTTGCCCCGCGTAATGTACAAATTTACCTTCACATCATCCTGACAGAAATACACGGGACGTTCGTTGGGTACCACATTTTGGAGTCAGATCAATTAAGCTGCCTGGTTCAGCCGTTGCTCATGTATGATATCATTCGCTGGGGGCTAAAATTGTTGGTCTCAGCTTTCGGGAGCTCTGGATTCATGTGAAACACTGTTGCACCATGGAGATCAGAAAAACAGGGGCTACTACTTTTGTGGTGACACTAAAAAGGAATAATGACTTTTCTTTTTTGGAATAGATTTTCACAACTGCTATGGAATACAGCCCCTTTTTTTTGACAGGGGCTTGCTCCTTGTGCCTAGAAACCAGCCATTGCTATTGGCCAATATTGACCAATTAGAATGCTCATATTGCCAGGGTTTCAAGACCATTTTGATCATATCTCATACATTAATTTGATTGTTAGAATCAGAAAAACAGTGGCTAGAACTTTTCTGGTGACACCAAAAGGAATAATGAGTTTCTTTTTTGGTGATATTTTGTCACAGATTTGGATGCTGACTCTATCTTGATAGGGGCATGATTCTATTTGTTCTGAAAAATTATATAAGCAAGAAGCGCACCAAATGCAGCCACTACTCTTACAACATTGCTATTTTGGGACATCTCATTCATTTAATGTTTTTCCCCTCATTCCTTTGCTTTCCCCTGGACTTACACATTGTTTGAGTGTATAAACATAGTGTATATGCTATAATAAAGCATTCTTTTAATCAGAATTGAAAGCAGGATGAGTAAAAGAAGCCTCTCAGAAGCGTGGGAAATCTATGAAAAACATTGAAAGCTTGAAAACATCTTGAGTGGAAGTGATGGCTTCCAAAATACATGGAACATCATCTGACATGCATTATGCTGAGTTATATCACCTCACATAACTGACTTGGCTCTCATCAGGGTCTCAAATCATCATTTTTGAGATTTTCAGTATATGAGAGATAGAAAATAAATCATTGCACATAGCAATGGCTGCATCTTTGTCTTTTCCACTGACCGTATCTAAACCCGTGGTGGTGATAAGGAGGCCTTGGTGAGTATTTTACATTGCTGCAGTGTGACAACAGGTCTGAAGGCCAAGTTTATTCATGAGTTAAAGTCTTTTGCGAAACTGAACCGAATACTTACTATAGAAACTTGCCAACTTGAAGGTGTCCATAGTTCAAATCCACAAAACGCTCAGCGGATGACAGTCCCCTAGGGTATATATGCCACCAAGTCTGACCTGCGAACTTTGCATCTGAATCCTTGCACTCCAGACTCTCTGAAGCCACTGGAGATTGGACATCACCTTGTGTAAGCAAGGTCATTACCGCCTGTAGGGATTCTGTACAAAATGTCCATAGTAGTAAATAATTTACGTAATTTTCTTCGCTATCTCCTACAATTATCAATTTTTGTTGGGTCGAGGTTGGGTCGAGGTCTCGGACCCTTTTCATTATCAATTTACTTCATAAGTATGATTGCTTTAAATTTCCTTAACACCAGTACTGTACTTTACTCTTGATGCTGGAGTACAGTAATCAGTTCTCTGGACGCAAGGTCCCAAGCCGGCAACACCGGCCCTTTTTCTAGTGACCGACATCTATTGGTGGTCTGCACTTCAGCCCTCACTGAGAGCACTTGGCAATGGAGAAACTGTATGATACCGAGGTACAGAAAATCAAATCTGTCACAGCAGAGATTGTACTTACTGCGTTGAACCCACCTCCCTAGTCATTTGATTGATGAAGCTGTTGTCCTCACGAGCTCACTTGGAAGAAAGCAGCAAACGAGCTTGAATCAATGGAGGACGAATGATCTGACCATAGAAATTCTTATCTATGATTAAGCTCCGTTGCCTAGATTAATAATCAGGAGTCCCCATCACATACAGGGGCAGCCTGGCATTTCTGCTTATTGTTTGAAACCCCATTGTTTTGTATGCCACAACATGCATAGTGTTTTAAAGTCCGGTCCGGTCCAGTTTTTTGCCTAATTTTGGCAAGACTGAGATCGAACCGGTCCTGGGAATTTCCTGATATGGAAAAAACCGGACCAAGACCGATAAAAACCGATGTTTCAGTCTTTATCGGTCTTTTGTCGGTTTGGTTACGGTCTTTAACCGGTCTTCAGGGGTGCGTAACATACTACGTATTCATGGCTTCCGGCCCATATTTTTTTCATCCAAATCGGCTCAGGGGTTGTTGAGATATGATTGATGTAAGAATGCATGTTATTCTCAAGTATATCTACTTGGAAAATCTATTTCTGAGAACAGATTGGCGTGGGATCTGCGCTTAGGGATGGCTGTACCAAAGGTAGCCGGGTCACGTGGCGTCCGATCCTACCATAGATCATGTGATTCTGCGCATATGCGATCGAGATATGGCCAATCTCGAGTAATATGTCATTTTGGAGAAGGTATTTTGAGAAATTGTCATAACTATCTCAACTAAAATCGTAAAAATGTGGGAAAATCAGGGAAAATCAGTCAATATATTACCTAATAGGGGCCAACATCGGGTAGCCCAAAAGACCGGTCAGGACCGGTTTTCCATCGGTCTTTTGATTTTTCAAAAATCAAAAGACTGTAACTGAACCAAATGAAACTTAGGAAAGACCGGACCGATCAGGACCGGTCTTGATCGGTTCAGTTCGGTTAAAAACTGGTTTTCGATCGGTCTTAGGACTGGACCTTCAATCACTAAACATGCATAACCTACGCATCCACACTCATTGCGCCATTGGTATTCTATGGAGTGCTCGAATCAGACACCATGTCCACCTGTACCAGCTTGAAAACAGGTATAGGTCTAGCTCATTACATTTCTTCTGCTGTTCAATATAACTATCACATTCTACTAATACAGTATCTGTTCATTCAGAAGTAAAACAAATGAAGTGATTCTGGTATCCTATCTCTCAAAACAAGGTAATTGCTGGACACCCCAAGCCTACAAAGAAAGAGGAGAAAAGTGTTATTGTCAAAGGCTCATGTGGTGATGGGAAAACATCGGGTGATCCCCACGATGAAGAAGATAATGTCAAAATAGGTAGAATCCGATATTTGGCTATGTGGAATTTATCTAACTGATATCTTAGATCAGATACTCTTGTTACTTGCAAATCTGCCACTTGACACAGTACAAGTTAGTAGTCGTGCTGCATATGTTTCGACTTACACATTACTAACTTCACCCTGACAGGTAGCCAAGTATTTAGCACCTGACGAATTCGCGGAACTTGCAACGGCAGTTGCAGAGCAACGCCTGCAATCTCACATTAAGTAAATTACACCCTGAATTAGAGAATTCTTAGAAGAACTGATCACTTGATTTATCACATAGATTGACATACCTTAGCGAGGACAAAAAACTCTTAATCATGAAACCCTCTGCCGCACATGAAGCGTTCATATGAGCAACCCTCACTAAAATGATCACAGTTTTCACCAACAAGATCGACAACGGGCAATTTGTTTATAACCTCAACACCTACTTGAACAAAGGTCTCTACTTTTACAAGTCGGATGGATCACAGCACAACATCCTGAAGGCCTGTTGCAACATACACTGTAACTACAGTAGTTAGCTATTGCAAAGTTTACTACAATGTCAAACTTATACTGGAATATAATTCTATTGCAACATAGTACCCAATCCTATTGCAATGGTTATGACATCTGGGAAACTATCTAGACATTTGGAATGCATATAGAACACTACCCTAAATTATTTGCGAAAGGATATCTTGAGAGGTGACTGCTTGAGATCAAAAATAAAATTGAACATGTGTGGGAAATTGATCAGAGATTTAGGAGACTTGCAAAAAACATATCAAGAACACAACATTGGGGAGGAAAGAGTACACCAAGAATGTAGATACAACTATCTACATACATTAGTAACTGTTCTGAGCATAGTGCCTGGTGTTGAAAGCCACCAAAATGTCAAAAAAGCGAAATTATTCTCAATCTTGAGTACTCACACCAATATACTATAGTAGCAACTCGGTTGGGTGTATAGGAGATTTACTCATCTGATTTCGCTTTATTCAGTATTATTATGTCATTAATCACTAGGCACTGTGCTCAGAACAGTTACTAATGTATGTAGATAGCTGTATCTACATTCTTGGTGTACTCTTTCCTCCCCAATGTTGTGTTCTTGGTATGTTTTTTGCAAGTCTCCTAAATCTCTGATCAATTTCCCACGCATGTTTAATTTTATTTTTGATCTCAAGCACTCACCTCTCAAGATATCCTTTCGCAAATAATTTAGGGTAGTGTTCTAAATGCATTCCAAATGTCTAGATAGTTTCCCAGATGTCCTGATCAATACCCCCATCGCTTCAGAGTATATAGGGGTAAATTGTATATCTATTTCTGGATATCCAGGGGAAGCTCTCTCGAGTCAGAGCTGCTGGGAGTGTGTAGATATATGTACTATATATACCCCAACCCATTTTCACAGTCTATTTACCAGGAAGATTAAATATATAAGCCGCTTTTTTGTAATTTAGGGGCTGGAGGGCATATCTTCTCCTACATTATGTGAGATGCTCCCTCTAGTCGGAGCTGCTGGTATGATGTAGATACATATAGTAGATACATAGCCATCAATTTACAGAATATATTTACCTGGAAGATCAAAATTGCGAACTGCTTTTTGAAAATTCAGGGGTAATAGGTCATTTCTTCTCCTGAATTACAGGAAAAGTCCCTTCGACTCCAGGCTGTTGGTAGGATATAGATATATATACAAGCTATTCCTCCATAAATTTTCACAATGAATCTACCTATTAGATCAAAAATGCGAACCGCTTTTTGCAAATCAGGGGTAGGAGGATTATTTACATGTACTGTTACAGGGTCCACTCCCTATGCTAAACGCTGTTAACGAAGCATTATAATACATATATGCTAACTTTGAATGAAGTTTCCGAAGCAATCTACCTACTCAACAAAATTTACGATCACTTTTTGTCTTTTCTGCTCTTATCTACATATCTACATATATATAGAACCTAATATCACAATTCAAGCGGTCAGAATCTTCAAAATGTATGCTATAATACTATCATAATATTACAAATAATTAATGAGGCCAGAGGAACAAGTGGTGAAGGATAAAAGGGAGGAGGAGGGTATATTGCATCTATGTGTCCAAATATGGATATGTGGCGGGTGTGTCGCGCGAGGCGCGATTATGTAAGCGTGGGAGCGCCAAAAGGGATAACCATTGCAATAGGATTGGGTACTATGTTGCAATAGAATTATATTACAGTATGAGTTTGACGTTGTAGTAAATTTTGCAATAGCTAACTACTGTAGTTACAGTGTATGTTGCAATAGGCCTTCAGGATGTTGTGGCGTTCCGATGCCCAAATAACGTTTTGCTCGTCGGATACCTGAGTGTCCCGAACCTCGAACCGCCACCGAAGTGAAAGGATGACCCGAGACAATATTCAAGTTTGTTGCAAGCGAAAAATCCACCCAGACCTTGGTTGCCGAATCTGCAAGGGCCCTGGCTTGTGCCAATCACTTGGTTCGAGGGGGCAGGATGATCATCCATGTTGTATATGCGCCCTGCCAGCGGTAATATCTGGACAATCTCAGAGAAGATATCTTATACTTGGAGCGCCACTTTGACGGTTCTCGTATCGGATCGTCCATCCTTCGGGTCAAAGTGGGTAACGATGTAGGCCTAAGGCAATGTTCGAACCGTCGCGCGAGTCGGAGGTGCCACGTGCAGCGTCGCACAGCCTCAGATGTCGGCACAGCCTATCGTTCGTTTCAAGTTCGTGGCATATCTTTGAATGTCCTGTCGTCGGTCGATGGAGCTCACTGACGTATGACTACGGCTGTTAGCTCCATATTATCGTAGCGGCGCCAGGTGCCAATCTCAGACTCCTGCCAATGGATCCAGGATATGATAGAAATCGTATCGGACTAGAATGCATTTCTAATTTACTTAACGAAGTTCTTTCGTGTACAGACGGCGGAAAGTCTCTCTAGTCAATGGTATACCTCCATAGAATCCGTACCAGCCTATCAGACGACCCAAATTCTTTGAGTCATACCACTAGACAATCCGCCTCATTGATCACTAGTCACTCGTGATCGATTGATCAGTGACACCAAATACATCTCATGAGCATGCCTGCAATTGGGAGTCAGGGAAGCCAATTCCGTGTGACCGTCTAGTTCTCGTCACCACCTCAGTAACCTCGGGATCTTCCGATCGGAAGCATGCGCTTCCTAAAACAGAACGTCGGGTTTCGAGGCTAGTGACCGTCATGATTCGACGCCAATCAGCATTCTCGACGTGTTGATAGTCTGATGAGTTGATAGCCTCCTTTTTGATCGCCATACATAATTGACTCAATGGCAGATAATCGTGACGTTTACGGGGCACTGGAAGGGTAACAGATCAGTGTGACAAGTACAGCCTCGTCAGTGTCGCGCAGGCTAGAGACAAGTTCCCTTGCGACCAGATCTGTTCTGTTTCCCGACTTTTCCCAAGAGTCTAGTATAATAATCAGAAACAGTTCGAGCCCATTCCGATATCGCTACACTTCCAACCAGTTACGATGCGCGCCTACTACTTCGACAACATCCCCGGCGACCAGCGTCTCGCCCACGACTCGGGCATCCCCGTCGACAACGCTACCCTTGCCAGCATCGGCGTCCTCCACTGGAAGATCGCCGTTCCCGACAACGACGACTACGCCGAGATCGACGCCCTCGCTAAAGAGCGCAACTACAAGAACAGGGACGTCATCAACATCACCAGGGAGGGTCTAGGT
>JBBPNU010000740.1:0-13508 GCA_038091055.1 Leccinum angustisporum
CTATGATTATAGAAATCAAACTTGAACAACCTACGTATGTCTTCCGCGGTCACTTGGATATCTAGATTGAAGTTAGGGAGCTATGCTGATGCAAGGTATTGACCGATATCTGCTGTTGAATTGACTGGAACTTGAACAGTGGAGGTAAGATTCGTGCTGGCCCAGGAACATGTCGGGTTGATCCCGATCACATCGGTCAACCATCTTGCGGATGTCGTGGTATCCAAATCAAGGGGCAGAGGGACGATGTACGCTTCATGGTCCGGTTCCGACGTATTTGCTACCCCAAATGAGTACTGGACGCCAAGTTCCATCTCGGCCCACGTAATAGAAGCTGCCATATCAGACTTGAGCGATGCGTTGAATGCCGGTTCTTCGGGGTATGTTCCACTGAAGATAATGAGATGAGAAGGGTACGCCCAAAATATGGTATACACACTTTAATACGCTCTGCGCGTTCACTGCTCCGATAGCAAATGCCATCAACTCTCCATCGGACAGGACACTTTGAATCGTCACTGTTTACAATAAGAGTGAGAATCCACCCCAACAGCACTGCGCTCGACTTACAGGCACCCGGGGCAAGCGTTGTTATAATCATGATCAAGAGCGAGGCAGAGAATCCCAGAATATAGGGTTGGAGCACGTATTCTTCCACACTGCCTTCAACATGTCAACGCCTCCAAAGGTTGGATTCGAGATATAGTTGACTGTTTCCAACGGAACACCTTGACTACGAGTGGCGAGGACGCGGAAAAATTCTTCGCTCTGCAGATCGAGTACATCAACCAGTTCGTTCACCAATACATCACCCCTACCTTCAGGCTGGAAACAATACGGCCGATCGGGACAAGCACAATTGAGATGACAAGGATGGTGATGGCAGTGATACCACCTTTGATGGTGACTATAGGATTTGGGGTAAGAATTCACGAACGAATACGCAGGATCAACGCAATGTGGTACCTACCAAGATGCTCCGGCGTAACAGCATACAGGCCGTATGTAGTGACCGGTACCACTTTACCATGAACAGTATAACAGAACGCGAGATAACCAATGGCGGCGAGTGGAAAGAGTGCCATCTCAAGAGACGCCCCTAGGGCGGGCCTTAAAGGAACGGACGATGAGCTTTTTTTATGTGACTGTGGATCGCGACATTGGCAGGCCTTCGGCCCCGGAGGAGTCTGATGCGAGGTAGATGTGAGGGGTATTCGAATGTTGCTTTAAAGATGAATTGGTACCTTTGGGTGGGGATTTCAAGGGACTGAGAGGGTAGTAGGACGGCGCTGTCATGGAAGCCTGGAGCTAGCTTGAAGAATACTTAATGAACGAGTGTGGGTGGGCCTAGAAGGTCGGGCAAATCGAGATAACCTTGAGATCGTATCACGCAGTGATTTAGAGAGCACGACACATACTATTAGCACCAGAGGACGATGGGGGGATTACACAAGGGTGAAGCTCGCATCGCAACTTCTACCAAATGGCACTCAAAATGGGATAGCATTGGTGTCAAACTGTGTTTTTCGACCGACGTCGCGGCTAAACCCACCAAGACTTTACCAAGACTTTGCCAAGACTCAAGATCAAAGTAACTCGGAGGACTTGCGAATCTCACCGATCTGAGCTTACATATTGCCACTTGGATGCCATATTGACCGTTAAGTCAACGTTCACTGATCATTTGGTACTTGAGGCGAAATGTTTTCAAGGGGATGGACAACCGGGGCGGCCCAACTTGATCAAGTTGAAGGAGAGGCTTCGGAATCGGAATTTGAAGTGCCTAAAAAGGCATACTGCATCCTCGAGGCCTCTGTTTTTAGTGATCGCCACAACGCTGGCGACGGTACTTTCGTGTTCGAGAATGCTGGCAAAGTCGATACAAATCTACAGATAGGCTCTATTGGATTCATGATCAAAGAGTAAGAATCACATACTACTTATCATAGCAGGTTCTGGGGCTGCTGACTCCAAGTGCCGAATGACGATGAAGTCGAACAATTTACCGGCATACTATCTAGTTGCCGACTCGTCACATCTATCATTTCAGGGCAACAATGTCGACAAAAAAACTGACCCTGAACTTGGGTAATTGGCAGTGCGTTGCAACTTGAACGGAGCCACATGAGATCTTGCTCCGAAAGGCCAAGCAAATTTTACGACCACCGCCGGGGGCGATATGACGGTGAGCTACTTCTTTTCTCTCTGAACCCTTAAACCTCTGAAAAGACGCTCGCAGTGATTGTCCCTGCGCGCTGCTCGCAGACATTCAAGCTCCATCATCGGACCAAAGTGCAGCTCTGCGGCTAGGATGCACTTACATTCATTAGATCTCGCAATAAACAAACATCGAGGAACCATGATGTTCCTGCCACTCCTTCTCTGTTCGATGTTCCCTTATGTCGAGGCGAATTCGGGCAGTAAGTGTTCGTCTCTAGGACTGCGACTACTCCCTGCTCACAAGGATGATTCCATGCGCATAGCATGGGCCACCCTCCCAATGAACGTCATGTCCTATCTCACAGAAGGAGCTTATGTTCCTTCTACGGTGCCAACACTCTTCGGGACGCCCCCTCAGCAGATGAACCTCACGGTCGGCGTGGGGACTGGACTTCTTGCTACCTACGCCTATGACTGTATCCTCTGCGCTGGGAATATATTGTACGACTCGACCTTGTCATCGACGTTCAAGGTGTGTTTCCATATCGTCCTTCCTAGAATTGCTGTGCCCGTCTTGGTGCGTCTGTTGCTCAATATTCGATCATAGACGAACAATACGCCCTGGTTCGGCTCCATTCCATCGTTCAGCGGAGTGGAAATTTCCGACAGCGTCGGCTTCGCGGGCCTTCTTAGTAACCCAAAGCAAGATCCCAACGGCGATTACTTGAACACGTTCCCTTTCGATGGCGTGAAGGGCTATGATAATCAATTTGTACCGTACTCGGGAAGTTTGACCGCTGCGCTCGATTCTTGTGAGTCTGTTTGTGCGGTATATGAATGTGTTTCTAGCCGTTTCGATCCATCCGAGGCTGACTTTTTTTCTTCTTCTTCCGCTGTTCAGTCTTCTTGAACATCGCGCTCCCTGACGTGGACCTTTATTTTAACAACGCCAACTCGACGGGTCCTGTCCCACGGCCGATCGACCTCGTCAACGGCAGCTCAGTCGTTGAATATAACTGCAACTCCAGCTCCTCCAGCACTGGCTCATCGGGTCCGCCTCAATCGCCCTACGTCGCATTGACGGCGACCATCAACGGGGTCGATTATCCGATCGACTCCACAGGAAACTTGTTAAGACCTCAGAGCCCCGCATCAACCGTCGGATTCTGTCCCGTCGGGATCACCAACAGAAGCGACACCTTATAGCCGAGCGTCGTGCTAGGACTGCCGTTCCTGCGGAGCGTCTACGTGTACGTTCCATTCTCCTGTCGTTATGACGATTCTCACGCGATCGTGATCCACGTCATTCAGTGCGTACCGATTTCCGACGGACAACTGTCCAGGGTACTATGGGTTCGCCTTTCCGTCGGGCGCGAATCGAACACAAGAACAGATCTCGCAAACGCCGACAGCGCGCAGTGCTTGGCCCTCGCTACGCCTACCTCAACGCCGACGGCCAACGTCGTGCTAGCACAGGAAGCATTGGCTGGCAAACGTACGTATGAGGTTTACGGGGGACAGGGAGGCCAAATACGGTTGATGGGTGTAGATGATCTCCCAAAGGCCGTATGGAATCGGACGGCAGTATCTACGTGAGAGCCGGGTGAGGGTCGCTGACCCTATTCTTGTCGCAACTTGGAGTGAAATCTACATTTACGATGAGTCAACATCTCATGTCGACGCAAATGAGTTGATGGCCATGACTCGAGATCATCACACGGATATGCGCTGTAGACAAACTTTCCCAAACTAGAGACGTTATATCGCCGCCTCTTTTTCGACAGCTCACTCGCAGCTCAAGATTTGGCTCGATGAAAAACTTGTAGTAGCCACGTCCAAGTTATATGTGCAACATGCGATACTGACATCAGTCTCCTGATCTGGAACGCACGCAGATCAGATGTCCTCGGAGGGCACACTATTGACAATTTTGAGTGGATGTTCGACTTACGTCAATGAAAGAGCCTATGGAAGTTGGTCCAACACAACTTCCATCTCGTTGACGCGACCATCGGCAGAACTCGAGGAGAACACATCGGCGCCAGAAGCGAGGGACTCTATGAGAAGTGCCAGGCGCGATGGGTCAAGATTCGGTTCCTGTACGCGATGGAATATTGCTTAGTCTGAAAGTGCTCCCACGTCCATAGGGTCACACACCTTGCGTATCTGCTCAAGATCGTCTTTGAAACCATCGGCGATGCACGCCATCCAGAACTTGCGGAACTTTTCCTTGAGTGCTTGCTCGCTCTCTGGTGCATTCGGTGAGATGAAAGGCGGGATATCAACGTCAGGCGGCGGGGAGGGCGAATCGCGTTGTGGAGGGTGTGGTTTGGACGGCGGCGCGGGGACGTTGGTATCTGAATCCGAGTCGTCCTGTGAATCATCGGAGGTGGAAGAAGAAACGGATGAGGAAGATCCTTCGTCCTCGTTGTCTTTTGATCTGGCTTGTTTTCGAATCGTCACGGTCTCTTTTGGTGTCGACACGTCAGACGAGGAAGAAGAGTCCTCATCTGAAGAGGACGAGTCAGACACGACCCTTCTCTTTCGTTTTCTGTTTCGTTTTCTTGTCGGCTGTGGTGCTTTTGCTTTCGGTCCCGGCATGATGAAAGCCTTGATCATTATGTAATCACATCTCCTTTCGAGGACTAGTGCCGCCATGCCGCTTCGGTTACGCGAAGCGACGTCGCGCTGCATTACTTACTATCGACCAAATAGCGACACAAACAAGGGATTTCAGCGCTTCAGCCAGTCAGTCCTCAAAATTGAACCCCAAAACGCAGGGTGCACGAAGCAGCACGCGTTTACATTCTTGAAGTTGGTCGCTACCTCAGGCGATACACCTTCGAAGTAAGTATCGATAACTCGATATATTTGGATGACTTCATGACCCCCAAAAAGGAATCTTCTTCAAGTATCCTGCTGGCTGGAAACCATCCCAACATGACAGGCTTCCCTCCCGGAATCACTCTCATCTTTGCAAATGTCCCCCGCATGTTGCTTCCTATCGCCCTAACAACCAGTGGGATTAAGCTCTGCAAATTACTCTTTGGCTTGTCCCTGCCCGATTGGCTCTATGTACCTCTCTCTATCGCGTCTCTGCCACTTTCTCTAGCTTGCAGATTGGTGTATGCGGACCTCCACAACAAGCATCAAGCCAAGTTGCATGCTGCTGTCTTGGCGCCATCTGTAACAACAAAGTGGCCAGGTGGCCTGGATTTGCTTATCTCCATTCTCAAGAATCTCCGAGAGGGCTACATGGGTTGGTAGTCGTCTCATGAAAGAAGTTGAATGGCTCTCTGACTGCTCAGCAGGGGAAGCATTCGAGCAACTGTGCAGGGTGCACGGGAACACAATCACTTTCGACCTTCTTTGGGAGACGAAGGCAAGACTATCCTCGTCTCTGCCAAGGTGCTAATGACTTAGTCAAATTCTAGCTTTTTACAATAGAACCCGAGCATATCAAGGCAAGTCCGCCATTGTGTTGGCTAACATCCACCTTACGGACGTTACCAGACAATCGTTGCGACCCAATTTAGCTCTTTTACGAAAGGTGGAAACAAGCATTAATACCGCGTTTGATTATGCTGAAAAATCATTCCAGGACCACTGCATCATGAGATCTTTGATTCCCTCCTTGGGATTGGGATTTTTAATTCTGACGGTGAGGACAATGGTCCTCGGCCTGTATGATGTAGACTGATGTCGTGTCATGTAGGGGATATATGGAAGTGCGCTATCCGACACCTACTGACATTACGATACACTGAATCTTTGTCTATAACAGACTTCATCGGTCGATGACTCGTCCGTTCTTCACTAAGGAACGGGTTGGGGACTTCGAGATGCTTGAGAAATTCACTGAGGATGCCCTAGGCCAATCAAAGGCGAGGCTTCAGGACGGATATCCAATCGATTTCCAAGTACACGCCATACTTGACACATCTGATTATAACTTCTCATGCGTTGGATTTAGGATATGGTATCCCGTTTTACGCTCGACTCTGCGACGGAATTCTTGTTTGGGAAAGATGTTTGTTCACTTTCGGCTGGGCTTGTTTACCCCCCAAAGTCACCGCTTGCTGCCTGCATGACATCCAAGACCCACCCTGCGAACGTGTTTGCCGAAGCGTTCCTTCAAGCTCAAATAGCTACCTCATACCGAGTACGATCGGGCGATTCCTGGAAGTTCGGCGAATTTTGGGGCGATCGTGTCAAGGAGCACATGAAAGTGTGCGACAAGTTTATCGACCCGATACTGAAAGATGCCTTGGAAAGGAAGAAGTCACGGAAAGAGGCTGGTTCGATTTCCGAGAACAGCAAGCAAGTCTCGAAAGAAGAGACATTGCTTGACCACCTTGTTGAATCCACGGAAGGTAAGACCCTTTGGGAATGATATTGTTAACCTCCCAGGTTTATAAGTTCTGGCAGATCTGAAGATGATCAAGGATGAAATTCTGAATGTCTTGATCGCAGGGCGTGATACAGTGAGTACACATTTCGTAGCTAAATCTAACGATAGATTACTAGGTTTACGCTGCCCGTTCTGTGATAGACTGCGACCACCATGGCATGTGTTGTGTGGATGCTGTCTCAGCATCCTGAAGTACTCGACAAACTCCGCAAGGAGATCTTGTCTGTGGTTGGTAATTCAAGGGGTCCCACATTGGAGCAATTGGGTGAAATGAAATATCTGAAGGCAGTCATCAACGGTACGTCACGACAAGTCTTGTGGGGTAATTCACTGACCCGAGGCGCGCGAAGAAACTCTCCGGCTGTATCCTCCTGTGTAAGTCGGTCTTGTCTCTGCGATCGAAGAAGCAGGGCATTGATCTGGTTGTTCCTTAGCCCATTCAACTCTCGGTTCGGCTGCTTGTACTTCCGGTTGTGGCCTTGTGCTTATGTGTTGCCCACAGAATGAGCGTCGCGCCAGTGGTCTTGCCTGCTGTCAGAGGGGGAAACCCAATTTATGTTCCTCCAAACATCCGGTAAGAAAGAATCAAGATTATTCTCTCAATATTAAGACAGGATATTCTAGTACCCCTTACTCGTTATTTCTTATGCAACGAAGGAAGGACCTTTGGGGGCCGGACGGTGAAGATTTCGTTGTAATATCATCGAGTCCCACGCTTGCTTACCCGCCCTCTGACAGCCGATGAATTCGATCCAGATCGCTTCCTAGACGAGCGGCTCCACAAGTATCTGACGCCCAACCCTTCCATCTTTATGCCGTTTGGCGTTGGCCCAAGGAGTTGTATGGGCCAACAGGTAAGGTCGTCTAGAATATTTTGCTCTAACCTGCTAATGAATGCTTGGCAGTTTGCATACAACGAAATGTCATACTTCCTCACCCGACTGCTGCAAACGTTTTCCTCGATTTCGCTTGCAGAGGAGGTACAGACCCTGGCGCCCGCCGAGTGGGCCAAAGGTTCGGGACGAAAGGCTGTAGAGAAGGCAATCCTTAGATGCCACCTCACCGCGTACATTCAGGTAGGTTCTTCGAACGCGACGGCGTACACTAACGCTTACGACCGCATGTTTAGGACGGTTTATGGGTTAG
This sequence comes from Leccinum angustisporum, assembly GCA_038091055.1. Lineage (NCBI taxonomy): Eukaryota > Fungi > Basidiomycota > Agaricomycetes > Boletales > Boletaceae > Leccinum > Leccinum angustisporum. The sequence goes on from JBBPNU010000740.1 coordinate 7,718, forward strand.
GATGGAAGAGGCTGGAGATGCTCTGTAACGCTGTTTCATGACGGACCTACTAGTAACCTATGTAGCGATGGCTTATGTAATCATCCTAGTCTCGGAATGTGATCAACTTTGTTTTACCGGCATCATCCACAGACGATGAGCAACAAAGTCGTCGGCATCCTTGGTGCGCGTGAGCATTCTCTCGTTCTCGGAATTATTCGGCGATGAGTCCTCACCCATGCTCGCAGATCATCATGCTCAACTCTTGTCCGCTTCGAAAGGTGTTTGACATATTTGAACCCCACAGGTGGCGGCCAGCTCGGCCGTATGCTCGCAGCGTCTGCGTCACTGCTCAATGTCGACGTCGTCATCCTAGACGTAGGCGAATCAGCACCCGCGAAACAGATCGTCGCGCCCCGCTCACCCGGGCTTACGCATATCGACGGCTCGTTTGCCGATCCCGAAAAGATCAAACAGCTCGCTAGCAAAGTTGACATCATCACCGCAGAGATCGAACACGTTGACGCGGGCGTACTCAAAGAGATCGAGTCGATGCCAGGCACCAAGGCCGTCATCCATCCGAGCCCGTCCACGATCGCCGTCATCCAGGACAAGTTCGAGCAAAAGACATACTTGCGTGGACAGGGCTGTTCTGTGTGCGAGTTCGTTCGAATAGAGCCGAACGTCGAGTCGATAAAGGATACCGCCGCTCGACTTGGGCTACCCTTTATGCTCAAGAGCCGGACGCTCGCGTACGACGGACGAGGAAACTTTGTCGTTCGGACGGTCGATCAGGCGGAGGAGGCACTGCGAGCGCTCGCGAACCGTCCGTTGTACGCAGAGAAATTCGTACCATTCGTCAAGGAGATTGCGGTCATGGTCGTACGTACTGCTGACGGAGAGGTGACTTCTTATCCCACCGTCGAGACCGTTCACAAGGAGAGCATTTGCCATCTTGTCTTTGCACCACTGCGGAGCCACGATCCGCGTGTAGCTTTACGTGCACAGAGCGTCGCAGAGGCTGCTATCAAGACATTCCAAGGCGCTGGAGTATTTGGCGTCGAGATGTTCCTCATGGAAGATGGTCCGTGTGCATCCTCCAGCTGTGCATCATCCCCCTACTCACTACTTCCCCAGGCACCATATACATCAACGAAATTGCTCCTCGTCCCCACAATTCGGGGCACTACACCATCGAGGCATGCTACACCTCCCAATACGAGAATCACATGCGTGCTATACTTGGGCTCCCCCTTGGGATCACTGCTCTCAAAGTCCCCTCCACTGTCATGCTGAACATCATCGGGGGCTCCACCTCTATGGAACCCGTGCAGAAATTTACCACCACCGCGCTCTCTATCCCAGGTTGCTCCATCCACCTATATGGAAAATCCCAGTGCAGGCCAGGCCGAAAAATGGGGCACGTCACTCTCGTCGCAGACACCGATGCCGAGCTGCGCGCCCGTCTCCGCCCCCTCCTATCCGCCCTCCCCATTCCTAGCACACAAGCCGAGATCGACGCATATGCCTCGCCGTTGCCAGACCAGGGGAGCGGTCACCCGAGTGCGCACCCGATCGTGGGCATCATCATGGGCTCCGACTCGGATCTTCCGGTACTCCTTCCTGCGGCCCGGGTCCTCGATCAGTTTCGCGTCCCATACGAGCTCACGATTGTGTCTGCGCACCGTACGCCTGATAGGCTGGTCTCGTATGCGCGTAGTGCACGCGCGCGGGGACTGCAGGTCATCGTTGCTGGTGCAGGCGGAGCAGCACATTTGCCGGGAATGGTAGCGGCGATGACCAGCCTCCCGGTGGTCGGGGTTCCTGTCAAAGGGAGTTCGTTGGACGGGGTAGATTCGTTGCATAGCATTGTGCAGATGCCGGTAAGGACGCCGTCTGCATTTGATGGCGCCTCACTCACACACGCTTTTTGCACATTCGCGTGATGCCTTGGCGACACAGCGTGGCATACCGGTGGCGACGGTCGCTATTAACGGAGGGATGAATGCGGGTTTGCTCGCCGTGCGAATTCTTGGTGCGGGTATGCCGAATCTATTGACGGAGATGGAAGGATACCTTGAAAGACTTGAAAAAGAGGTGTTGGGAAAGGTAGACAAACTCGCCGAAGTTGGGTGGGAAAAGTACGAGGTGAAACGGTAGTGTCACGCGATGGAGCGGTCCGACTTTGCAATACGTTGTCCATGACCGGTACCTTTGAAACAAGAATGCGGGGTAAAATGGAACTTCAATTGGTTGTTGAAGGTTTTTTTTTTTCCCGCTCGGATGTGAGACCATCATCATCAGTTTGACCATATATGCATACATCGCCTTGCGGGCCTGCAGCTCATCCACAAATTACTCAAAGAAGAACGCGGGGTAAAACGGAACTTGGTTGAAGACTGTTTCACATGGTTTAACCTTTGATAGTGTGCCGGACTATGGCCTTCGGCCATACTCCTTCAATGTATATGTGCAAAGAGGAACGCTCGGGCTGTCTAATATGCTTGCTCGTCCGTCTGACGCCCCTCTCCAAGGATTGGGGCCGGACTACTGACACGCTCAGGCGACGGTGTAGGTACTGGCAGTACGAGTACTACTAGGGGTTAGGGGGAGAATTCCCACCCCCCACCATCCTTTTGCTATGAAACGGGACGAGTCCGGACTCGGAAAGCGCACTCAGGCTAGCATCCCGCTGAGTGCTTATCGAAGTAACATTTGGATAGGCGAGATTTCGATTGGCACTCCTCCCAAGACCTTCAAGGGTAAATTCTCCTCGTATCATTCTAATATATGTTCACCTTGATATACGTCACAGTCCACATCGATACTGGTTCAGCACGGTACCGTGACGTACTCTTTTAGTCCATACAGCTGTTTTTGTTCCAGTCAACGCAGCGATATGTGGGTGCTGAAGATTGGCTGTAGTGGGACTCTTTCCGGAGATCAAACCTCTGGAATCCCCGTTCATCCAAATCTGCTGACTACCAGAGTCAGTCATTTCTGTTCAAATATTCAGATGGTTCCAGTGATCGATACACCGATAACGTAACCATCGCCGGATTCACTGTATGTTTTGTATAGCTTATGAGCATGACCATTGGATTCTGACGCTAAGCTAGGCAGACCCTCAGACCTTTGGCGTTACAACACGGTTCGTTTCTCGGCTACAGAACAATGGAAATGCAGACGGTTTATTGGGATTGGCGTTCTCTTCCATCTCAGAATTTCGTGCTCATCCGTTATTTGAATCGCTTATCAGCCAAAATAGACTCATCGATCTGATGTTCTCATTGAAACTTTTTCTTCTGGTGCCGTGATGCACTTCGGTTGAATAAACAGCACTATGCTGTACAAGGGTGACATTGTGTATGTACCCGTAACATATCCTGTGAGAGTTAACATGGTAGATAAGAGTGGATGTTGCTGACATGGGCATTTATGTAGGCATTCTGGCAGGTGCCCATGGACGATGTTCATGTGAATGGCAATACGATCCTCAAACATACCTGCTATTTTTGAAACTGGTGCAAGCTAGCATCTACGGAGATTGGAACCGAGTTTTAGAATTGTACAGTCGCCTTGGCGGTACCTTCAAGGAACTTAGAGGCATTGGTTCCTATTAGTACCGTGAGTTCCGGTTGCGTTCGGTACCTTTTCTTTATTAAAAGTGAGCCTTACCCTCGGTGGCAGGTAGTCTCGTCACCATCCGTTTTGGTGTTGCCCTCAGTAACCTCGGGATCTTCCGATCAGTTCTAGGAAGCATTGACATCGGGTGTCAGCCCATGCGCTTCCTAAAACAGAACGTCGGGTTTCGAGACTAGGTGGCAGGATGTTTGAAATCGCTCCCAAAGTTTTCAGACTTGGACTCGTTCTGGCTATATGGCCTAGCATATTGGACCACTGGGATGCCTTTCCTGCAGGGCGTATACAACGTGTTCAATTACACTGATTTACGGGTCGGGTTTGCTGACCTCGCTTGAATCATCGCGATTATTGCTCCCGGAATTCCAGTAAACTGTATCTTGTTTATCAATGTGATCTATTTAGGAGATTTCATGGTGAAAAACATCGAAGGGTTTGTCCTTGAGTAAGGGCAGGACGAAAAGCAGTAACTCTGGTCAGCAGAAAAGGCTGGCCTCCAGGAAACTGCAAATTGCATGAACATCGAAGTGCGCAATGCGAAACAGGGCGCGAAGAAAGCTATCGAAGGGGAAAGGAAGAGTCGCAGATCAAAAGTGAGGTATGATATATGAACCTCCGCTGTGTACTCACCTGTGCACCATCAGCTCGACTCGAGAGGGCGAGGATCAAAAGACTGCAGCAACACGTCTGTTCAGTGCGCGTACTCGCCTCGCTTATTCTTCAGAGTGTCGTAACAACGTCGGCTTTCAGCGATGGCGGTCAGCTCAACGAGTTGAAGGCGCACTGACATCAATGAGAGTACAAGAGTTGATCGTCCAGATCCGTTACTTGGGCCAAATGCACGCGAGAATCAATGTTGTGGGACAATCATCTCGGTTACCAAAATCAATACTCCATCGTACTCCTGGCGAGTATCGAAGCAGGGAGGGTGTACTAGTCATCAGCGCCATGTCAGCGGTCGGGTCGAGGGTGGTGCCAAGCACGGAGTGCATCATCTTGAACCACCTTGCTAAGAATCCGTCGACTCGCCGGTTCGGACAAACGAACAACGAAACGTGTAGCTCACGAGATCCGAGTAGCCGACATAGACGAGCGGTCCAGTTGAATGCAAGATGCATCTGTGGGACAGGCAAAGATATGTGACGCGGTCAGCATGTTTGGGATGGTGAAGATGGGTGGATTGTTCAGGTACCGACTTTGTTGAACTCGTTGCTCGGTTCTGAGTCTGCTTGGAGAACGCAGTGCATGTTCTACGCAAAGTGCCGCTGCGAGATTCCTCCGCAGCTGAAGGGGTAATTGTGTGAACCTGAATTCAATGACAAGAAGGAATCACGGTGTGGAGAATGCGAAAGGAGGGACTGAACACGAGAAAACAACCTTGAGTGCCTTGCGCAATAGCTAGGGATGAATTGATGGTATTCTACTAAAATTTACTATACGCTTGCATAGACAGGAAAAGTCATTGTAACGACAAATTTGGTTGTTGGCGCAGAGATCGACTGACACGTAGTAAGTAGCTGGTCACCAGTCTACGTAGTTAAGTTTGTCAATCATGTATACGTAATCAAATTGGATTGGATGCTGGGACTCAAAGTTATGCTTTGGTCGTCCTCCATCCCCGTCACAACCTCCAATTATTAACCTGTTGCCAGTCCACAGACGTCGAATATCAATATCGAACTTCTGTCAACGTGCATAACAAACTTATTCACTGGACACTGCTAACCGAAGACAGCATTCCTTACTCTGCTGGACAAGCCACATCATCGTCTCAGGGACGACCGATCAATGGATCCTGGTGCATCGACGTGCGGTTAGTATCTATATTTCACTTGCGGAAGCTCTTGTGATCTTCTCTATCTAGTTTGAAAACTAGGATCCACGTAGCTCTTGCCTTCACACATGGGGATTTGAAGATGCGGCCTGAGGCGACTTCTGGGCTGTTCTTGAATTTCTCAACTTTGCACCATGCGTTTTTATCTCGACTATTGGACACGTCGCCCCAATTCTAATGTGTATGGTCGTTGTCAAAGCTTTCGTTCCACAAGGCGGTTATTCCAACCTCGTTTCGCATATTGCACCAAGCAACAGTTGGAGGGTCCATGATCACGTCTCCAGTTCAAGACGCGCCAACCTTCAGGCGGCGGCATTTGTATGATTTGGTGACTGG
>JBBPNU010000741.1:0-13501 GCA_038091055.1 Leccinum angustisporum
CATCAGGGTCATGGTTGAGGGACCGTATGGTGTGTGATCTGTTTCGGTTTTGGGTTTCGGTTTCGGGGGTGATTTCACGGCGGGAACGCGGGCAACGTGACCAATATCGAAGTCGTTTGGCGTGTCTCTGATCCTGGTACGTCCCTTGATCTTCGTGGCTTCTTGTTTTCACTCGAAAAACTAAATTCATCTCCCCTTAGCCTCGTTGGCACAGATGATCCCGCTCCTCGCTGTATTCATATCACAGTGTACCGCTGCGCGGTTGCGCGTGTCGGTATATTACACACGTGCGCCCTCCAATGGGGGCAAGTCGCTCGAAGCGATGTACCTACCGCCCAGTGTGACGCTCGCGCCCGGCCGACCAAAACTGAGCAAACATCTGGAAGCGGTGGTCGCGTCGACGCTCACGACCAACGGCGTTGCTGGGGGGACGGGCCGGTGTGGTGTGTTCGTGGGCGTGTGTGGGCCATTGACGCTCGGGAGGAGTGTGACGGAGACGGTGAGGTGTTATGACGAGGAGATGAAGAGGGCTGTCGGGGGTACTATTGAGGTGCATGAGGGGTGAGTCTCTTTTTTTTTTTGTTGGGCCGGGAGGTGGCTAATTGTACTATGTGCAGGGTGTTTAGCTGGTGGAACAAGACGGATTCGAAGACAGGACGACAAGGCAAGGGCAGACGATTATGTTGGTTGCGTTTCGCAGTGTTGCTTGGATCGTTACTTTTGAAATTTGCTTGACGTCTGTCGACGCGCATAGAACAAGAGGTATTGGCGGAGTGGGAGCGAAAACGGGAGATGCTAGACGTATCAAAGATGCGAGTGGAGCAGGCGGTGATTATTCTGAGGGGTCTTGATATGGGTGGTGGTACGGATGATGCGTAATGTGTAGAACACTGGCAATTGAGGAGACTCGGGGTGTTAGATGACGACTTAACCGCAACTCCAATGCTGGAGGTAGGAGGGGAGAGAGTGGAACGGTCCAGCTGTCAATTGTTGCCTGTGAGGATGGCGTCACCGAGCGATGTCCGTCGTTCAAGATTCCGACTGTTCTCAAGAACGTGCATAGAAAGCGTGCATATGCATTACCTACCGTTTCTCACTTCCACGCTCTCTGTCCTCTACATACCGGTGGGTACATCTCCAGGATGATCGTCGTCAAAGGAGGAGGGTATGTGCAAATGTGCATCATGTGTGGTAAGCGCGTGTCGAGTCTGAGATCCTCTTATGGTGTTCAAGGGTTAGTGCATTTGAAGCACACAATCGGAAGGAGGATCTACGGACGTGTACGACATGGAAGAATTGTGTCTTGAATACGCCAATGGAAGTTGGTCTACAATTCGAGGAATCACGTTGCTGTTCAGTTCTGCGAGATAACAATCAGATAGTGAGGCCGGGACTCGAACATCTGACGAAACGATACGAAAGAAACCATCCTCAGGGTCCTCGACTGATAGGTGGGGTATCTTGCTTAGATACCAAGATAGCGATATGATGGTACGCATGAAGGCGAGCGCCCAGGGCCCAGGGCCTACCTGCGTGAGAGCGAACGAGCGTGCACGTGTACGCCGGCGATAAAGGCGTACCGAAAGTGAACGACCAGACATTCTCCCTTGTACTCCTCGAACCTGACCCAGTATGTTTTCCAAGTTGCATTCAAGGACTTGGAAGAGGAATGGTGAGTAGTACGTAGGCAAGGCCATCGATGAACGGTGCTGACAAGAGCAATAGAGCCGAGTAGGGCGGACAGCCCACTTCCCTTGTACGGTGGTCAGCAGGTGCACACATCGGCGACCAACGAAAGAGAGGTACTGACGGATGCTCAGGAATCAAATAGAAAAAGCTCCACCTCCAATGTCGCAACTGACGCGAATTCCATCGAAATCATCGTTGCTCAAGATTCGATATTTTCAGTCGCTTTTCTTGCTGATAGGGAGCATGTCGTGGGCGGGGGAGATGGAAAGAAAATTCGACAATGGCGAGTGAAGGATGGCAAGGAGGTGGGGAAGCCAATGGACGCTGGGAGTTCAATTTATGACCTGGCAGTCACACAAGATGGCAGATGGATTGTGTGTGGGACGGGGAGTGGTCAAGTGATCGTCTGGGATGTGAAAACTCACGAAAAGGTGACGGAATTCAACGCACACCGCAGTTGGGTGCGGGCAATGGACGTTTCAGCAGATGGCACGAAAATTGCGACCGGATCGGATGACTATACGCTCAGTGTCTGGTCGTGTCCCGCTGGCGAGCGACTCATCGGTCCATTCAAACACGACAACTGGGTGGCTGCAGTGAAGTTCTCTCCCGACGGACGACGCATCGCTACTGTCACGTGCAATCGCTCTGTTCGCATCTACGACGGCAGCAACGTCCTCGCAGACTTTCCAATTCAAGTCGGCTCAGATAGCAACCAATCCCTCGCCTGGGCGAGCGACTCGAACCGCCTCTTTGCCTTGTCCATAGACGGTGATATTCACTGTCTCGACGTGTCCACCAAGAACACGCTCGCGAAATGGCGCATCCACTGCGAGGACGATCCAAGCTGCATCGCACTGGCATGCAACGACACAATCATCGCAGCCTCCGCTAATTCGTCGCTCTCACTCTGGGACACTCAGACACATCAAAAAATCGGGACCGCCATTCACTACTCCGATAAAATTTACTGCATGGCAATCTCGCCAAGCAATGACATTGCGACTGCTGGAGACGAGAGAATCACGCTGCAGAATCTTTGTGACATCCTTCCCTCACCCTACCATAAAGATGTGAGTAAGCTACTGGTGTGAGACCATGGCGTTATTGATGTATCCTTTCCCACAGGTACTCTTCGAGCGCAAAATCCGTCGCATGAAGATTGATGAACCGGATGTTTACGACATGCTTATCGCTCTCCGTGCTAGTAATGCCCGTCAAAGTGTGCTTATTATCTGAACGACTCCGCTGTGCTGATATTCGTTTCCACCAGAGGTCGATGTAGCAAACCTGGAGAAAACTGTTCAACAACTCCGTGACCAGCTTGCCTTGTCCAATCAGGTCAAGGAAACCCTCAAAGAAAGTTCAGGTACGTTCTCTCCTCCATGAACACAGCGTATTGACAGTCTCATCCATTAGATCGCAAAATTCGCAAAACCGTCGAGGACCGCGACCGAGCCATCCAAGAACTACGTGACACCCTTCGTGCTAGGGATGCGCGTCAAAGTGTGCTCATTATCTGAACGACTCCATTGTGCTGATATTCATCTTTACCAGAGCACGATGTAGAAAATCTCGAGAAAACCGTTCAACAACTCCGTGACCAGCTTTCCATGTCCAATCAGGAAAAGGAAACCCTCAAAGAAAGTTCAGGTACGTTCTCTGCGCCATCAACACGACGTGTTGACAGTCACATCCATTAGATCGCAAAATTCGCGAAACTGTCCAGGACCGCGACCGAGCCATCCAGGAACTACGTGACGCCCTTCGTGCCCATGAGATGAAGCACGAGTGCGAAAGGTTGTATGCCCACGGTCACATATATGATGCTGCACAGCGTCTCCTCGAGATTATGAGCGCAATGACAGAGAATCTGAAGCAAAACAAAACAATCGTCGACTGGATCAAAGGTCAGTTTCTCCAACACATCATAGCAGAATATGTTCAATCCCTGCCATCAGAATTCACGGACAAATGCTCGTCAGAGCTTCGGACAATAGGAGATGAGGCATCGAGTGCCAAGAAACATGATGAAGCACTCTCAACCTACGCCACTATATTGTTACTCACTCCCTCGCCTCCGGGAGGTGTACTGACGGCGTGGGCGAGAATGGCACTCATTCGTTACTCAACGAGTCAGGCATTGGGTGCCGCAGACAAGGTATACTTCATGTGATTGTTTAGAACACTCGTTGACTTGCGTTCCATTCAGTTCAGGATTCCAACGTTCCATGTTTACCGTGCGATCTGCGAGGTTCTCGCAAGCGAGGATCGTGTTACCGAGGCGATTGAATGCTTTCAAAACATGAAGGGTGAGCTGTCACAAGAGACGACTGGCCCGGATGAACGATCGCAATGGGAACTGAGTGAGTGCCTGCCATGACAACACTGAGACTTGGCTGAAAGTCTTCCGAGATTTTCGACGTCGCTGTATCGAGAAGCTGGAAAAAGGTGGCGATGAAGCAAAGGACGCGAAGAACCACCACGCTGCAATCGGATCCTACTCAAGCGCACTCTCACTTGACCCGGAAAATATCAATATCAACGACATCATAGTCAAATGCTGCAAGACGCGAGTAGGGTATTTGGAGGACGAACTACGTACTGCTACTATGGTATGGATTAACTCACGCGTCCTGTCAAGCTGATGGCATTGACGATACGACCAGGATATTGAACGCAACCCATTGTCCTACAAAGGATATAAAAGGAAACATGCGGTATTACACAGCCTAGGGCGTTACAAGGAAGCATTTGAATCATTTGAGACAATGCTGTCGAGGATGGAGAAATCACCTGACACACAAGCTCGGAGCAAGTTGTTCTCTTTCGAGTTGCGCAGACGAGCTGATTTTGTGGCGATAGACATGCAGCGTTGTTATCTCGACACGACTCCATTGATCCGGAAAGTCGTCGAACAGACAACCCGTGTCATTCCCCATGTTCTCATCGACATCACCACTGGTCGTCTCTATGACAAGACAATGCAACAGGCAGCTTTTGAGGAGTACTCCATGTTCAACGAGTTGCGGTCTTCCATGATTATCCGTGATCGGCTCGACCATGCGCGGATCGAACAGGAGGTGGAGAATTTCTATGAATATGTGATGTTCTCACACAGGTGGCAGCCACCCGAGCCATCCTTTCAAACGGTCGAGAGTACCCTCATCTATGGACTCCCTGCATCCCCCGGGAACGACAAACTCATCAACTTTTGCAAGCTCGTGCAGTCTCACCGCTTCCGGTGGGCATGGAGTGATACGTGCTGTGTCAACCAGAGCGACAAGGGAGTTCAGCAAGAATCGGTTGTCGCCATGTTTCAGTGGTATCGTCGTGCGGCGCTCACGATCGTCCATCTTCTCGGCGTTCACTCGAAATCGCAAAGAAAGGGCTTTTTGTGGAAAAGCATCTGGAACACTCGTGGATGGACATACCAAGAGTACGTCGCGTCAAAGGTCGTACAATTCTATACAGAAGATTGGAAACCGTACCTGGATGTCCAATTGTACAACCACAAGGAATCGCCTCTCATCCTCTCGGAGATGGAACAAGCAACCCATTTTGCTAGCCAGGCCCTCGCAACGCTCCAGCCAGGGCTGAGCAGGGTCCGCGAGAAGTTGTACTTGGCTTCGAATCGCGAGACGACGCGGGCAGAAGATATCGCATACTCTTTATTTGGTATCTTTGATATCGCACTCCCGGTCATATATGGCGAGGGCACGCGAGCAGTCGGTCGTCTCTTGGAACACATCCTCACACGGTCCGACACTGTCACGATTCTCGCCTGGACTGGGATCTCGGGCAGTCACCACAGCTACCTCCCTTTGGGTCTCACCGTTTATGATCAAGTCGTTCCCCCACATCTTCCTCGATCAATCGAGACCGACAAGATCAATAGTCTCACTCAGGCCTTGCATTCGTCGCTGCCTGATCCTTCCTTGCCTTGTCAACTATACAAGCAGCTATATCATCTCCCGCGTCTGTCGCTGATCGCTGGTCAACTGCGACTTTCCGGTCTCGTTTTCCCTCTCAACAAACTCGAACTTCTCCCAGAACATAATTCCGACGCTTTGCTTCCTGTCTATCGCGCGATCACACCGGCTCTTGGTGAAGTGCGGATCAAGACCAAGGACAACTTGATAGGGATGGAGGGTTTGATACTCATTCATCCGTGGATCAGCCCTCTTATCGACGAGGATTTCTCGGGCATCACCTCTGAATTCGATCTTGCTGCTCGTGCACTGCGTCTTGTCGTTCGGCTCAGACAGCCGTTCGGCGCGCTGTTGCTCGCCTCCCATAGTCGCGTGGAGTACAAACGCGTCGCGACGAACAGTTTTATCAAGGTTCAGATCCGGGCAGAGACGCCGTTGGAGGAATTGATGGAGAGAATTGGTACAGTCGACGTGCAATAATAGTCGTGCGTAGTTGGCTTTGGGTTTGGGGGATTACGCATTTCGTTACATTTACATCTACTAGTATGCCCCGCCACTATGTAACGAAACTATTTCGACAAAAAGGAGATAATCAGTTTTCACAGGGCATCCAAATCACTTCCACCGCCAGCTCAACTTCAAAAGCTCTTCTACTGAGATCATTCGTGTTGCGTGCAGTAGACATGTCCCTCTTCGATTCCTGGCCCAGTGAGTTCACAGTGTGTTTGATCTCCTCGTTAACACAAATTCTCGCCGTTTTTCCCAGCTCCAGAACGACGGAGTATCGACCTCAAGCCAATAATACCAAACGAGATATATATACCTCCACATCTTCGACTTCATCGCCCCACCTGGCACTGCAGCCGAAAATATATCTTCTGAGCAACTCGAAATGTTGTCCAATCTTTCTTGTATCTGCAGGTTCTTTGCCAACATCTGCCTTCCACGCGTATACGAGCTTGTTAGGTTTACTGGCTTCTCAGTCCGTGATGGTGTGCCCACATAGTACAAGGTGACACCCGGCTCCATATTGTGCGCACAGATTGCCGCAGAGCAGCCTCTTGCACTCGCGCTTGCAGGCCTAGTGAGGCTATGTTATTTCGCAGGTTCTGCGGATATTCGTGACGTGCGTTCGTCGGTGGACAGGCTGGTACTACACTGCTGCAATTTTACACATGAAGAACATCCATGAGGTCCATTTTCTAGACCACTTCGTGGACGAGGACTATTTGGACCTGCTTACGACGCTGCCTTTGCTCAAGAACCTGAGGTTTTACAGGTGTGCTTTTCTGTACGACCCCGCAGAATCGGAACACGAGATCAAGGTCAAGGTGACCCATCTGTGCCTGTTTTTGACTGCTTGGCATCTGAGCGACTTAGTTCGGTCATCGACATGCGGTACCTGCACACGAACACCGAGCATTACGATGACTTGGTTGTCGTCAATGATGGAGAGGATTGGCCGTGTCAGCCTCGCCTCACGAACCTGCACTTTTACATTACCAAAAACAATTTGCCGGCCAGGTCGTACTCCTGGGGTTTGTTTTCACTCCTCTGGGGAGCGCCGCGGTCTCTCGAGATGCTACGTTTCTCACTTGATGTGTTGGCCGCTCTCAGAATAACTGCAGACATCTTGGAATGCATGTCGGAGCATCCCAGGGCTTGGACGGACCTTTCTTCGCTTCGGTCGCTGACACTACGTGTAGACAATGTGAGGTCAGTTTGGCGGGCGACATGTTCATCGGGGTGGGACAATGGCTCTGGGTCGGTCTATCACGCGCACAGCGTTGTGGAGCGCCGTTGCAAGGGTGCTCAAGCGGGTATGCACGAGTCCGGCCCAAGGATCGTTGGACCATGATGGTGTCATAGAGCGAGGGGCTGCTCTGACCGAAGACGGCGGACTTGCCACAGCGGACATCGATAAAGGAGATGGTCAGTGTGGCATGGACCACGCGGATGCGGAGTTCGCCACGGCGTGCATAGCCCATAGGGGAGTCGAAGACTTGTTCGGGCCAAAGGCGTCGAGGGGCTTGACGAGGTCCAGGAGGGTGCTTGCCCTGACGGCGCTGTAGACTGTGAGAGTTAGAGTTGAGAGAGCAGGAGAGGGGGGGCGGTGGTCAAACGAATCCTCAAGACAGCCGTAGGAGATCTTGATCTGGGCTGGGGAGAGGCGGAGGACGCCTCTCGAAAGCTGGAAAGCATAAGTGAGATTTTGGTAAAGAGACGGCGACTTACAGCGTCTCTGAGAAGACCGACGCCTTGGGTAGCTCAAGGAGAGCGGCAATACGGGTTCTCTTAGAGTGGGCGTTGTTTTTGTTGCGCTGACGAGATGGAGGTGCGGCGTGGTAGAGACAGTTGCCGCTGGTGAGGATCTTTACGAGCTTGTCATAATCATAGCTGGACGGGGCGCCTTTTTGGCCATGACGAGCGGAATGCCTCTTGCCAGAGTTCGAACTCTACGGAAGTGTTGAGCTGGTGTCGAGGTGGTGGATCTGATAGGTTGATGGTATATTTGGTGACGTCGACGATCGTCTCTCGTGTTCGATGCGTGCCTGTACGGCATCAACCGCGGGCGGGGGAGCGGATATGCAAACGGGTTTGGGATGTCCGAAACGAAGGAGGGAGAACTTGGAGTTCTCCCAAGGAGTCGGGGATGCACCTAAACCTTCTATCAGAGGATACTGTCGGTTACAATTGGTTACCATGACCGTTCCGCAGGTTTCAGGCAAAATGAGCACCATGAAAAGAACTGCTCACCGCGTCTGTCATATCTGTCTGAGCCACGTTTCCCAGACAGTTCCCCTTTCAACAATGTTCATTCGCCTTACCCCAATCTTTATCCTTCGTGGGAGTCGGGGATGCACCTAAACCTTCTATCAGAGGATGCCGGGGTTGTGGTCAACTACCACCGGCTACTGTCGGTTACAATTGGTTACCATGACCCATGACCGTTCCACAGGTTTCAGGCAAAACGAGCACCATAAAAAGGGCTGCTCACCGCGTCTGTCATATCTGTCAGAGCCACGTTTCCCAGACAGTTCCCCTTTCAACAATGTTCATTCGTGTTACCCCAATCTTGATCGCACTGTTCGCCACGGTCGGCTCACTCGCAGCAGTCCTCTCATCTAGAGACGACTCGGACTGCACTTACGTGTGCTGCCAGCACTTTGAAGTGGGAGCGCCAGTGGATGCAGTAAGTAATCGTGTCGCCGTCCGTCATTGAAGGAATATCCACTGATTATTGTTGACCGATAATCAGAATAATTACTATGGATTAGGATGCGTCGAGACGGACGCGAGCGATGCAAACTTCTGCGACAGTGGAATGCCGGGATGTTGCAAGATATTCAACGTGAGTAGATCGATGGCGCCGACTTGCCTTTTCTTGAATGAGACGATCTGACTCGCGGAAAATGCACAGCCAGATTACGGCTCGTGGAAGGAGTGTAGCCTTCTCTGAGTGCACCCGCTCAGTGACTGATCCGAAAGGCGGGAACTGAAGTTGTTCGGCGATCGAGGAGATTTACTTTTAGTCGCTTTGTACTTAGTCAAAATTCCGTGGGAACAACTGACCGGAAATTACCGCAGTCACCGCGGCGTGCGTCTAGTATGACCCCTATGCAGATGGCAACCTAGTTGATCCGTGTTCATAGATCTCCTATGCTATCACTGTTTTCTCTGTGCCATCTTCACTTGTCTTAGACTCAGATAAAATTTAGTGACAGGCGACAAACAATGTCAAACGAACTGTTCGCTCTGACCACCATCATCTCGTATGACCATGAATCCATCCAAGACCCACTTCGAGACTTCAGGAGCACCAAGTGCTGTGGACGAGTCTGTCATGTCATCAAGCAAGACTGCCAACAAGTCCGTCGCATCGTCTAGCAGACTCTGGCAAGTATTGCAGACAAGATCAATGCTACTACTAATGTCCAAGGATATCCAGAGACAGGCGAATATGCGCCGGTTAGTGCCTCTAAACCCATGGGTTTACTCGCCGACGACAACGCTGTGACGGTGAGAAAACGTCGATACGCCATGACGACAAGGACAACGACAACGCAAGACGAGCAAGACGCCGTGCACAACGGCAACTCGTCCCCCTTCCCCTCCAACGATGACAACGGCGAGACGACAAGGTCGGGGTGATGCGGCGAGGACGAGATCAAGATAGAGGACGAAGACGAAGACGAAACAGGCGCACGGTGACGCCGACAAGGTATAGTTCCACTTCCACTCTTTCTCACTCTCCCTACCCTGCTCTCCCTTCCTCCTCCCTCAGGCTCACCCTGGCATGCCGAGTCGCCGACACGCAACAGCGAGACGACAACTACAATTGCCAGAATCCGTCCACTGGCACGCCGAGTGGCGACGCGACAACGGCGAGACGTCAAGGTCAGGGTGACGCGATGAGGACGAGATCGAGGACGAGTCCCACGAAGCAGGCGCACAGTGACGACGACGAGGTACGGTCCCTCCTCTTCCCTTTCTCACTTACCCTTCCCCTCTCCCTCAGGCTCACCCCAAGTCGCCGACACGACGATTCGAACAACGGCAACTTGTCCCCCTTCCCCTCCAACGACGACAATGACTCGGCGACGCGAAACAACAACAACGCAACACGACGACGACGACTCGACTATGGCACGACGCCGACTGGCGACGCGACAACGGCGAGACGACAACGACAACGGCCAGAACCCATCCACGCCGACACGTAAGTACTTACGACTCTGGATCCATCGTTCACGACTTGATACATCCAGGGAGTCACAATGCAAGTTGTTCCATGCTGCGAGACGATCCGCAACCAATGCCAGGAGTGACGAGCCTGTACATTTACTAATTAACAACTTGGAAAAACAAAGTAGTGAATGACAGAAGAATCGATGGACACCTTCAAAGTCCTTGGTCGATCAGCAGGTTATATTTGCTTTGTTAGAGATCTGATTGATCTTGAACAAAACAATGTATGGTTTCCAAGGCGCGCTCAGTGAGGTGGAGGATTGGTGAGTACGGCACTGTGGAAAGAGAGACACAGTTGATAGAAAAGGGCGAAAGAACCACTGGCATACATGCAGCACAACAACGATAGCGGTCACTGACAATAAGGAGAACGGCGATCGTTGAAGCCAACGAAAATATTTCACAGTTGAAGCAGAGGACTTGAACTGTAGACCAAAAAGTGATTTCCGAGTCTTTCAGTATTGGCGTAAAACTTCCACGAAGCCTTGATATTCTCAGCGCTTACTAGAACTTCAGCATATATGTAGCTTGAATGGTGGCATCTATAGTTGACTGGAAGCACGAAAATTGGAAGGATTGACTCATAAGCTTTGAAGATTCGACGTTGCGCAAGTGGAAGATGGAAAGGAAGTGCAGGAGAAGTGATTCCGACTCGTCTGTAAAACCCAGTGACTCGGAGTCCATGAGATATCATCCATTCTCCACCATTGACGCAGACGTTGCGTCAACCGGGCTGACAAGGAGTCGAATGTTCTGAGCAAGTCATGGCATAGGACTACTGACCGACGATCGCTGGGATATTTTTCATCATCCTTACATTGTGATTGTATCCGACCTCGACTCAGTATTTTTGGACGAACTGTGATGCTGAAGCGCGACGCATGGAATGGGAACGAAGATGGCTATGTGAGAGTCTGTTGTAGTACCAAAAGGAACTTCTGGACGTTGTAAGCTCCAACGGTGGTGTCTGTGCCTTATGACATCTAGTGACTTACGATGCGAGTCGAGTTACTCATGACTGAGTTGTAGTTTCAGGATTTGGAGCGTCGAGAGTGAGAGTGAGAAGGAGACAAGTTGGACTCACCGCTTCTTCTGGCTCTGTACCTTTTCCCTTTCCTTGTGCTTGATCGCTTTCTTCAGCTGCCCCTCGTTGTCCTTACCTTCACACCCTCCACGCGACCCTCGGCCTTTGCCCAGCGTTCACGATCTTCCACTGCTTTGCGTTTCTCTTCTGGGAGGGCGGCTAGCTTGTCTTTGCGTGCGGCGAGCTGTGTAAGAGTCTGCCGTGGGGTTGGATGCAGTCTTGAATTGAGCTGCTTTTTTGCTTGTCGAACCAGCGAGAGCAGAGAACGCGACGTTCGGCATGGGCAAGAAGAAAAAATCAATCAGTCATTAATGAAAAAAAGGTAACCGGAGGAGGAGCCTAAGTAGACGACCGTAGTAGAATGCAGATGACGTCGGGAATCCGGGCGAGATGAAGCTAAAGGGCAGGCAGCCATCACCCTGCAGTTAATGTACCCAGAATCGTCCTGCTTCTTATCCTCGCCGTCCTTGTCCATCTCATCGGTTGATATACGAATCTGTCCTTGTTCGTGCCCCTTGATATCTTGCTTGACCTGTTCCGCAATAACCACGCGCGTCGTCGGTTCGCCACCGCCGAGAGGATTGCTCTTGAACTTGCTTGGACCTTCGGCGATAGCTGGGGGTCGTGCCGCCGCCTCCGTGCTCGCGCTCGCGCTTGCGTTCGTTCCCGTGCCAGAACCAGAGACCGAGGAAGATATGCCAGACAGCGCTACAACAATGGGCCCTACAGCAGCCGCGGCAACCAGACGACGCTTCCGTTCCAACAAGACAGCTTCGAGAGGGGACGTGGTCCGTGATGTAGCAGGGCTCAGGGAACCGACGAGCGTAGAGCCAGGACCAGAACTGCTGGCAGGACGCTTCTTCATGGGCGATGTCGTCGACAGAGGGGACATACTCGGATCCGAAACTCTTTCAGACGCCAACGATACCGAGGAGACGCCGGATTCTCTTGGCGCGCGCACTGCCGGCTGAACTCTGGGTCCATCGCTGGCGGTGGCGATGATTGAGGCGCCTCGACGGGCATCGGTGGCACGGGTGGGATATCCGCGGTGGGTCCTGTAGATATATTCGATTGAGTTGCCTGACCGGGTGTATAAAACGGAGATGGGGATCTGTCGCGACGGGGGCTCGGAGGAGCGCTCCTGGCCGCAAGAATTTCAGACCACGGATCAACTAGGTTGCCATCTGCATAGGGGTCATAGTTGATTCTGAGAAGAAGTCAGTTAGGTACGTGTCTCGCTCGGCATGACCAGAGACAGAGGACACACACCTTGGTGCTTGCAGATCTGTTACAGATTTGCTCTTCGACATCTTTTCGACATCTTTTTCTTTCGTCTTCCCCCTTTTCCGTTTTTCCCTCGGCCTCGGCCCTCTTCCGCTCCATTTTCTCCACGCCACACGTGTCTCCGACGTTCCTCGACCAGCTCATCCCTGTCACCCGCTTCGTCGTTCTGTACCTGGACGACGAAACGCAGCGATGCGCGCGTGCAGTTTCTCTCGTAACATCGTTATACTTTCCGGTTGGGCCATCGGGACTATCTCGTCGCTAATTTTCGGTTGTCATCGTCTTCGAGGGCTGTGGGACCGTCTATTTCCATCGCTTCCTCGTCATCATTCTCCGAGTTCTAGTTTGAATTGAGTCCGAGTTCAAGGCCTCTAGCGGCGCCTTCTGCTTCCCTTTGAGATTCCCGTTCGACTCGAGAACTCTCTATTCCTAATAGATTTGAATGTCAATGATGGGTTTCTGATTGGCAGGATCGAGGTAAGAAATTGGGGCAGGGTGGGAGAACGGCGTCAACACATAAGCAGGAAAGATGAAGACGAGACAGCGTTACCTTGTCGCGTCTGGCCTTCTTAGACGCCTCTTTCACCGCTTGTTTGGGCACTTTTTTGTTCTTGCTGTATTTCCGGTATTCGTTTTTTCCCTAAATCAAGTCGGTTTTGCGAATGTAATGGTGTTCATGGCAGTGAGTGGGATGGATGACCATTAGGTAAGCGGTTAAATCTGGCTTAGATCACGTCATACTATGTAAAAAGCCCCTAATCTA
>JBBPNU010000742.1:0-13499 GCA_038091055.1 Leccinum angustisporum
CGAGGGTAATTCCCGAGTGGCTGATCGACGTCGGCGTCGAGGATGTGTTTTCGCCTGCAACATCCAAATCGTCCATCTCACCCAATCCGATCGGAGTTCGGAAAAGATGAAAGGACTGAGGTCACGTGGAATTAGCATGCTAGTATCCTTGCCACGACTAGCAAGACTTGGAGCGGCTAACACAATGACTACAGCTCGTGGTCAGTTGAACTTCGAGGCCGGTCCACTTGTATGGATAGACTGTGAAATGACCGGACTGGATTCTAAGCGCGACAAGCTTCTCGAAATTGCTGTGAGTCGATCGTGTTCGATGGTTCGAGTTTCTTGATGACCTCGTTGGTAGGTCATCATCACCGACGGTAACTTGGACGCGGTGGACGACGGCATCCAATTCGTGATAAAACGGAATGGATCGATATTAGACAAGTACGTACTCTTTCATTCCCTTACCTCTCTCTTTGTTTCACGTCGACAAGTATGGACCCGTGGTGTATAGAACAGCACGGAAAAGTTAGCACCGTTTAATGCTATCACGAGACACATCGTTGATATGTACTACTAAGTCTGGTCTGACACGAGCCTGCCTCGAGTCGTCGCACAGCAAGGACGACGTTTCAGCTGCTGTCCTCCAGTACATCAAGAGATGGATACCGGTAAGACGGACGGGTGTCCTTGCAGGCAGTTCCGTACACGCGGATAGATCCTTCTTGGTGGAAGAAATGCCCGAAGTTGTCGACTGGCTGCATTATAGGTAAGTGGGATCGTCATTCCTCGTCTCCTTGTGAATCTCATAGATTTTCAAGGATCGTTGGTAAGTGCTTGTCTTTCGACCCAACAGCCGCACTCTGATCTAGAGGTCAGACGTGTCTTCTATCAAGGTGAGAGTTTCTCCCCATTTACAGTCACATCAATATCCGACTGCATTCCAGGAATTGTGTCGAAGGTGGTACCCCGGAACACAAGCACCGATGGGAAGTTTGAGTGGAAGACACAGGTTTGTGTCAATACATTACAGATGGAATTTGGATGTGACCTTTGTTCAGAGCACTGGAAGATATCAAGGGTTCTATTCGAGGTCATTCTTCTGTCGGTGGTTGCGTTGATGGTCTAACTCTCTCTTTCAGAACTTGCTTGGTACCGAAAAAACATATTTCGCGAGCCATTATTCCCCAAATGAGTTTCCTCGTGGTAAAATAATGGCACCTACACGGAAGTGTCCACCGACGGCTATGGTTCCGGCCACTAGTACTCCCCGAATCTACTTTTGACCCACGTTATTCAGCGCAGCCCATTCCTCTTCCAAAATACCCATGTATATTATGTCTTCCCAATGTCCTTCAGCCCAATTCCCTCGCCTCTTTCTTCCCTCCTCTCGAAAACCTCTGGATAATAGAACAACATTGGTCCACTTTCAACGTCCAGCATGATTTATTCTTACATCTTTTCATACAGTCTCCGGGCGGCAGCATTCCCCTCTAGGACAGACAACGATATGCGTTGTAGTCCGAGGGCGCTGAACGCATACCCGACTGTGAACCTCGCAGCCTCCGTCCCGTATCCCTTGCCCCAGAACCGCGGAAACAACGATATCGAGAACTCGCCGTCCCTATTCTTGAATTCTTCTATCCTGACCGTGCAATGCCCCACGAATTCTTTGAATACACTCTTGCGCTCGATGATCGTGAACGAGAGGGCAGATTCTTCGGCCAGGCTGCGTAGGAACTGTTTGTACTTTGGAGGGCGGGGAACGACAGGTCCAAACGTCTTGCCTCGTTGCACGGCCACATCGTTTCGAAGAGATAAAAGGCAGTCCAGATCGGACTCCTCGAAACCTCGAAGGATGAGACTTTCGGTGGTGAACATCGAAAAAATCAGATAACAAGATGGTGAGCCGATGCAGTGCTCCGAGTCATCATGTATGCATTGCTTACGTGATAGATTTTGGTTTTACCACTGGATTGAAGTTGGCTTCTTCGACCTGGCTTTCCCGATCGTCGAAGGTCACTTGTAATTCTCGCTCAAATTCGAAATCGGTTCTATGAAATGGTTTGAGCCTAGAATCAGTAATCCAGAGACAACCCCCAAAGCGCTAATAGCCGCAGAGGTACCGCGTTTCCGGTGGTTTTGTGCAAAATTTTGGTGATACCAGCGTTATCTCCATTGGTACTAACGAGGCGGTGTTTAGGTGGGCTAAGGAGCCCATTTCCTGGTCTATCTATATCATCCTGGATTGTCCAGCGAATCTTGCGGAGACTCTACACCAACTATTGTGCATGCAGGAACCCCACCGCAATCTTTCTACATAATAATCTGATTCGGTGGCGCTTGAGAGAACGATCAAACAGCCTTTCCTTGGGAGGCAAATGATCGCGGAATCACTGTACTCGGCATCTACATATTGACCTATGATCACTGATCTAAATGTTAGATCCGCCATGTGCACAGGAGACGTTTCTCTTCTTTAACAGCCTTTTCCAAACCAACCATTGCATACACACCATATCATGATCACGGTCTGAAGAAGTCTTTCTTTCCCATTTGCCCTCTCATGGCACCCACTAGACCAATCTCTGGACAGACCCTTGTCTACCTCGTTCTCGTCGGCAGACTTGCTCTAGCTGCTCTTACTACAAACGTAACTGTTGATGATGCCGTTTGGACGGGTGCCACGCTGCCACAGTACCTCCCTTCTCAATCGGCTTGGGATGAAAATAATTGCACAGAATGCTTCCCTTGGCCTGAACCGGACCCCTCGAAAGCGTACGACGGCACATGGCACGCCAGCTCCACTTTCCAACGCTGTACTTCGGTCGCTCCGTGCCCAACAATAAACATCACTTTTACAGGCAAGTTCTTCCCTGTTCAATCGCGAGCTTTCTTCACGTGATGGATCGAAATAGGGAGTGCTCTGTACATATATTTTATTCTGGCAAACGATTCCGCAAATTGGCCCACTAACTTGATATTCATTCTGGACGACAAAGAGGTCGGCAAATACTATACACAACCCTCATCACAAGATATCGATTACCAGTACAACGTACCAGTCTATGTCGACGATTCCTTAGCTTTCGACGAGCACACAGTCACGATCAAGCCAGATACTTCGACGGGATCGGCGTTGATGTTGTTCGACTACCTGATTTATACGTGGGTCTATCTTGTTCTCGTTCTGTGATAGGTGGTCGTCTCATGATCTCGACAGCACAAATGCAGATAACTCGGATACCCTTAGTACTTCCACCCCACAACCTCCCCTCGAAACTTCTTCCTCTCCAGGAGCGCCCAGCGCGCCTTCAACACAAAGCACCACACTAGACACTGCTCCAAGATCAAATGTCGCTGCGATTGTCGGTGGCACGGTAGGTGGAGTTGCTGCTCTTGTACTCGCAGCCTCCTCCCTGTTGTGCTACTGGAGACACAAAAAACGTCGTTATCGGTTACCAGAAAGTGGGAAGGTTGAGGCAATGTTCGGGTCCTTGGCTTCACTTGAGACAATTCCACAAGACAACATACACTCTTGGGTATGCGATACTCTTTTCCCAGGTCAATCATCGTTAATTTGATCTAACTGGTTAGCTTTATTCAAGAGGGCGAGCAGATACTTCGTCAGTGGCGTCTCGACCCGTAAGCCCGCCGGTCTCTATTGATCCACCCTCTACCGCCACACTTGGAAATACCTCTAGCCTGAGTCTTCTGGACCAGGTTGAACGGCTGAGACATGAGGTGTCTCGTCTACTTTATTTACGCGACCAAAACCCCTTTGAGGAAAAGAGGCGTGGTTTTTGAGTAGGTATTAGCTTGCACTTCAGGTAGTCCTGGAGTAAGTATGAGACAGATTAAATTATCGATGTACAGTATGCAGAGGAGAACCCGTAGGGATTTGGTAGGGTTCAACGTTCAGGCCTCAGGTATCGCTTTGGATATGTAGTTGTTTGAAGTAGAATCGACTGAATTGACTGGTTACTGGGTGCGACATAAAAGAACGACTCAGGAGGTCATCGATGCCGGGGTGCCAATGATTTCGCAGTCTTCTTTACCAAGGAGCCTCGAGCATGGCCCACTGCAAGGCGGTGGATGATAATCACTGAGTGATCAATATGCTCTGGCAAGTTGCTGTGTGCATGCAATGCTAGCCAAATAGCGATCTCCTAACAGGCTTTGGGCACTATTAGATGCATCAGGCATATCGATCGTCAACTGTAGGTGTGCCAACTTGAACCACTCCATCCATTGCATTTTCCCCCGAGAATCACGCCCCTGATGCAGCCCTGATGCATCACTCATTGGATCCGACGTGTGTGAATATACTACATGCGTGCGCGCATCGTCGTTGCCATGTTGTCGTTGTGTCGTCGTCGTCACCGCGCCACGTGGCAGGACCCGCGGGTACGGGTACGGGTACGGGTACGGGTACGGGTACGGGTCAGCGCTCAGATACCCGGGGCAGAACAGTGTCGACCAATGCATCACCACACACGTCAGGGTAGAGATGAGAGTTGGCGTCGTGTTGCATCAAACGGCTAGGAGAACTAGAGAGTGATTCATGCATCAAGATGTCAGGGAGTGGTGGGCTTTCGACGTCAAACTCGTCGTGCCGCGTTCACTGCACCTCGCTCGCCTTAAGCAACAGGCCCGTTGAGTTTTTGACTAAAGTGACCCGAATATAAATAAATAAATAACGAAGAGTGAAACGACTTTCGAAGTCTGTATGCCCATCGAGTGTGACCTAACTCCTTCGAGATCTTTCACCTATTAATTGACACAGGAGAGAAAGATCAAAACTCTGATATTATTTCAGCTCTGCAAATCCGACTCGGGGGTTGTCACCAAAATCAAATGTAGTATAATAGCCCTGGAGAAAAGCATTCCCGATTGTCCACACCGCTGGTCATGGATAGAGGAATCGGTGATCAACATAAAAAAATGTTGCATAGAATGCCTCACCAGTACTTTCATGCAGATCAAGTCCGACAATGGCAGAAAAACACTTGTCTGAGCCCTGCGAGATCCTCCCAAGCTTGAGGTGTGTGGGAGGGATCTTAAACGACCTGCCGTCAAAGGTAAAGCTGATGGCCGGGAATGAATCGCATGGATCTACAGGGTGTTAGCACAGCTAAACTGCAAAACCCTATTGACACTTACAGGCATAGAATCCTCCAGTACCTACACGTATACCACCAAGGGCAGTGTGTATGGTGGAAACTCGATTCTCGTCACCAACTATATAGTTGCAACCAGTGTCGATGACGGCAGGTATATTTTTCCAGTACGTGGACTGTAACTTGGCCACTTTCCCCTTGTCATCTTGAATGCTCTGTATGTTCACTTGCCAGTGTCCCTGAATGACTGATGAGTCAGAGGGCCGTTCACGTCCACTTGGGGTTTCATCTCACCACCACGGTCACATAGGCGTACGTGAATTCACCTCTATAAAGGTCGGGGTTAACTCCACCGATGTACAACTCGCCTCCATCAAAGGCGAGCATGATTGAAAATACCGGTTCGGTGACCTCGTCGTAGACGAGCGTCGCTAACAATGGCTTAGAAGCAATCGAAAAAGCTGAGATGGACTGGAAGGCCAGTCCCAACTGGCCGTGTGGAGCCCACTGATTGGATGGATCCATCATTGAATAAGTTGATGCAGCACCAAAAGTCTGTTCGTCCGCCTGATAGCCAGTCAGAAGTGATTTCACAAATGATATGATACATACAGTGAAGCTAGAAATGGTTACAGTGTCCACATATAGTATACCTGAGAAAGTGGATGAATCGACATATTTCTCATTGAATTCCATGGGTTTTCCATCAACTACCGTTCTAAACCGGGAAGTGCTTGACCCATCTGGATTCCAGAGAGCCTGAGTGTCACCCACGCAAGTACCACAGTGGGTAGATAGCACGAACAAATCACTGTTCCAAAACTGGATAAACAAGCTGGATATGCTCGACAAAAAGTGCTTACCTAGTTCCTGTGCCGATTTCGACTTCACGACGATTGGGATTAGGATAAGCATATGTCAAGAGCATGAAGGTAACTACCAGTCAATGTCTTGGGGGGAGTACCGATCGAAATCTCGCCAAGCCAGACCTGCTCCGTCTTTGCCGTCAAAGGGATGCTATCCCCGCGCTCTCGCATCCCATTCCCGTTCACAGCGGCATATGGGTGGGGCTTTCCCATGTTCTTCTCATAATTGTCGAAGCCACGAAGAACCTTGCTAACAACAATGCCTGAGCGAGAGCGAACGCAATGTCACCGTTCACGTAACCTACGCGTTGTGTGATGCAACGTGAGCTTTGAGTGCATCAAGATCAACAGTGTTGTGTGAATTCGGGAAGGGAGCTTGTTTAGTGAGTTTTATGGTGATGCCATTGCTTTTGACCACCGGCTTGGGTACTGCAGCGGCCAAAACAGCCAGTGGAAAGATGGCTGTGGATAATGAAAAGCGCATGATTTTTGTGGGGAGGTAGTAATCAATTTACCAAAACCTTTATGAAGACTTGCGTTGACTTATTAATCTTCGATGTGAAGCACCTGTAATCCGAGACGCAACAACGATGGAGCAGATCATGGGTGCTTACTACGGAACATATTGTTCCGGTCAACGATTGATGATCTGAAGTTTGAACGGGCAAAAATGATGTCAGAAATTCCGACTCAGAATGTAGATTGACGGTTTACAGCTCCGCCACAACACAACCGCTGCACGCGGCTTCTCAAAACACGGTCTACAGTATATACTTAGAGGTAAGCTGTTCTACTATACTATTAACTTCGTATCTCTACATTCCCTACTTACATGTACAGTTTTGCACCCTCAGTGCTACAGAGTTCGTTCCTCGTCTACGCCGATTATTAAATGTTCATTCATATTCATGTTACTTACCTGCTCACTTGAAAGCAAGTTAGGACACACATATGTTGGCTTCCGAAGAACGTGGTGACGAAATATTGACGCGAACTAACAGTTCTGATTGTCAATAATGCCCTGTAGTATCAACAGAATTCGACCACAGCTGGTGGTCACAAGAGCCGCAACACCGACCCACTGGCAAGTATTAGTATGTGTTCTTCAAACACGGCCGCCGCTGGTACATGTTTCAGAGCATGCATAGTAATTACCCATGTAAGTGTAAGAAGTCATTCGGGCCACTGCTAACATACCGAATTTCTACCAGGTAAGTTTGGTGCCAGATTATGCAGGTTCGTCATCAAGCGTCAACCAAGGCTACGCATGGTGACTATGGCACAAATCACCATAAGCAGGGTGTTTCAACACACCCTGAAAAATCACTGCAGATAGTATCCGATCAGATGCATTGCCCCTTCGATGACACAGTGCGAATATTTCCGCCGGGAGGTCTCTCAAAGTCCACTTCCCAGCGCATAGCCAAGTAACGAGTTGTCAAACTTGTATCCGGTCTTCTACTATTTCACAGTGGGATACCGCGAAGTGCCGAATGGAACAATAATTCATGCATAAACACCCCCGTGTTTCCTGGCTTGCTGCTCACACTCACCCATGATACCATTTAGACCGTTCTCCGTACGGATCCAGGTATATTTCGCTCTTTTGGCCACCCTCGCTCTCGCAGCTCTTCAAAATGTAACCGTTGATGATGCAGTTTCGACTGGCCTGGCAGTACCCCAATACTACCCTCCATCGAATTGGAGTACTAGGGGACAAGTCTGCCCGCAGTGTACCATTCCGAAGCCAGATTACTACCGGGTATATAACAGCACATGGCACGAACTGAGCATCGATCCACCTGCCACTGGTACTGTGCAAAATCAGCCAACCATCGAACTCACATTCACAGGTGCGCCCTAAAATACTTCAAACCCGAGTTCCCCTGACGCTTAACTGATACGTCAGGAAGCGCGCTATATATATTCTGCATCGTTCCAAACAACGCGACTCTTAGCTATTTGGTTCGGCGGACGCTAGTCTCCTTCATGCTAGATGACGTTATCGTGGGCTCCTACCAAAGTGCCCCAGACAACACGACCGATGATCTCTACCGGTATAACGTGCCGATTTATGCCAACGATGATTTACCTTTCAGTTGGCATAACATGACGGTACTAGCCTCCACCGAGTTAGGATCGTCTATTTTGATTTTCTTCGATTATTTTATTTATAGGTATGTTTCCTTTGGTTGGTTATAGTGAACTGGACTCAGTTACACTGCCCCGATTCTGTCAGCACGGATACGATCTTAAGTCCAGTCTCAACTTCATCTACCACGTCTACCACGGCAACCTCTGTCACACATGGAGCGATTGCACGATCACCTAGTACCGACGTCATTGTAGGTGGTGCGGTGGGAGGGATATCCTTCCTTGTGATGGTGTCCGCCACTCTGATATGTTATCGGAGAAACAAGAAACACGGAGGGCAGTCTTCAGCACGACCAGAAACTCAAATGGAACCATTTGTTGCGTACCGCGAGGTGAGTATGTCGAATCACCATTCTGTTGACTCACCTGAATGGATCCGATTTTGAGTTCAGCCTGTACCACAAAGTAAAACGGGCACGTTATCTACAAACCTGCAACTGCCTGTTCGACCTCCCTCCACTGCAACGTCTAGTAGTGATAGTAGTGCTGATCTGGTCGAACAGGTCGAGCTTCTCAGGAACGAGGTGACTCGTCTCTGCAATCTGCACAACTCGGACCAAAATATCACTACGTTTCCCTCACATCCACCTCCTGAATATACAGGTTGATCTACTGTCTGTAGTCCTCTCGACGTATAGTGTTCCGTTTTTATTATTTACCTACTATTATATGACCCCAGGATATCGAGAAATTTCTTGACAGGTACTGATAAGTATATCGTCTGCTTGATTTCAAAAGGACAGGAACACATGATCGACCCGGGCCAGTCACTATTATAGTGGCTATCCGCCTCTGGTATTTCAAACGAACACCACTAAGCACTGGTGTGTGATTCTGATTGGCACAGAATAAGACGACAGGTAGGATAATTACTGCCCATGTTGACTGTATTCAAAGGAACACACCAAGTTCTAACAGACGACATTTGGTATCAAATGCATCAGGCGATAGATCGCCAACTGTAACCAGCCGCTTCCGTTGCTATGATAAATTAGGTAACCCCTTGGGAAGTGAGAGGGATTTACAGTAGCATGCAGCTGCCGAAGGCGCATCGAACGGGTGCCTATGCTGCAACCTCACTGGCATTTTGGACTCCAGCTCCCAAAGTGCGCCGGTGTCTGTGGCAATGACGAGCATTTGTGAGCGTGGCTCGTCGACTCGGCCAGATATTTGAGGGGACAACCTGAATTATGAGATTGATAGGAGCAAAATTGTTGCCTGGGTTAATACTTATAACCAACGTCGATCAGGAAAAAAATTTCCAGAACACGTGGCCTGAGGGGAACGTCATTCAACTCCTTTGCTGCACGTACCATTTTCTCGTGTCCATCGATATTGCTAGTCAGAGATATCAAGGAAGCCTTCGAATCATTCATGGTTCTCCCATCTTCCCATCGGGAACTGCCACTCTACGATTCGGCATATCGTGTGTCCTACAACCCACTGGGCCGTATAGTATCAGATCGTTCAACATGTGGTTTGAGGATGTTCCACTGACAAAGTCACGGCGATGGTAAGTCGAGGAAGCTGTTTCGTTCTTCTAGTTGCGACAACTCACTGAAGTATTTACCGATTTCTATTCCTCGAGCGACGGATGCTAAAGCCTGCAGTACGACTTATCAGTCGTCATGATAAGTTTGCATGTGACAAGACAAAGTGATGGCCTGAGTGACGGAAAGATATGGAAACCCGACGACGACGGCAAATTTGAAAACGATCTGACGAAAAACAATAGCCTCCTGCCCTGATCAAGTCTCTGCTCACCCACATTAATGTGAGAGCAAACAGGACTGTAATACAATTTACTTACCAACTAAGAGCCAATCGTATGGAAACGATAAGACGCCTCTTCCCACCAGCGCGGCCACAACAACCTGCATCAATGATGGTGATGTTTCATTCCTTCAAGCAGGAGCTTCTGATTACAAAAGGTAGGCTGACCTCGGACGGACAACTTCGAGCGTGCTTCAAATTGACGGTTCGCAGAGGTGTCAGTGGTTGCGATGGAGATGGGTTTGGTTTCTACTACCAAGCTTTTCTCACGCTCTGTCATTCGCCGTGCGATCATTTCCGGCCATTCATTGAAGTGATCTCATTCAATGCGCCTGAGACTCAGCATGGTACTCAGAGCTACTACTCACCTCACATGTCATTCGGCTCTGAGGAGTCAAACTATTGTGGTTTCAGTTTCAGTTTGGCTGGCAAGCTATGACTGCCTAGAAGGAAAGAAAAAGCACCACTGGCATATCGGAACCGTCTAAATCAGGTCGTCTACATCATTGATATCGCCCACGACAAGATCGGCGTCGAATGATAACTCCATGGAAACACAGAGATGACGAAAATGATTCTTTCTATTATTTTTTCACTGGAACTGCCAAGCCGTGTGACAGTGGCTGGCAAGATGCAAGTTACAGCTGAGTTCGAAATGTGTCTTTTCGGTTGTCGTCACGTCTAGCACATAGTTTCCCCCTTCGTCCCTCGTTTCTACGTCTTTCCTTTCTGCTAGCCCGCCCTCCGTTTGGCGGAGCTGATCCTTTCTTTTCGTTCGCAAACCACTGATCTGATTATCAGAGTCATTCATACTCATCGATTTCGATATGGGCAAGAGAGGCTTTAGCCATGTCCGTGCCGGACACGCCCTTGCTGCCCATCACGCCCACACCAAGCGCAGTTGTATGTGGCACGTTTATACCTTTGGATCCCCATCGTGATGAATTCCTTTCTAGCCTGTTCTACTGGCGGATTTTACACCAACCCTACCTCAGGAACGACCATTTCGAGCTCCAACCCCTTGAATATCACCTGGGATACGTCGTGTCTGTCCAACACGTCGGCCGTCGATATCTATCTGATCGCCCCGACCCTCACCAGCACCCGTATTCATGAATGGCAAAACGTCAACTTTGACTTGGGTAGTTACGAAGCGACACTCCACCCCAGCTGGTGGAACGATTCATCCTCTATCTCGCTTCAGCTCTCCATCGTCACCTCTGGTTCCCAGCCTTTCCTTAGCACTCTGCCCGCTGGACCCGTGTTCACTGCTACTTACACCGCCCCCGCTGACGGTTCCACCCCCGCCAATGCCAACCTAAACACCCCAAACACTGTCACATATGTCAATAATTTCCCCACTAACGGCTCCCTCTCAAGAGGCAAAGCCGCTGTAGGGGTGCTCATTCCCCTCTTTTTCATTGCCCTTGGCATTTACTTCTACATCAAGAAGAGCCGCGCTAAGGGTAAAGAGAAACGCAAACGCTTCTCCGAGGCTATCGATAAACGCATGTCGACCATATCTACCGATTGGAAGTCGATCACGGCCGCCGGCGCTACGGCTGCGATTCGCAACAGTATTGCTGTTTCGACTACAGGAAACCGCTCCTCTGCCTTTGCTTTTGGTGCTATCCGTCCCACCAGTAGTGCCTTCGCTGTAGAGGGTGACTCAGCTACTTTGGAGAAACTATCCATGGATACAACTCCACTGAGTCAACTTCGTCCAGGTATTCGCACTTCAGCATTTGGCGAGCGTATCTCTAGAGTATCGTTTGCAACTGATGTCCATCCATCGATGGAATCGCGTCGCATGACAGCGACCAGTCGTACCCTCCGCTCCTCTCGCGCGTCCTCATTTATTCCTCCTCTCCCCATTTCCCCAACTCGGAATGATGGCGACATTTCTCCCATCCAAACTAAGGGTGCATTCTCTTTGACACCAGAGGACATTCAGGCCCACCTGGCAAGTGACAGCAATGTGGAAGCGCTTTCTGATATGGATGAAATTTTCCCGTCGC
Source organism: Leccinum angustisporum (assembly GCA_038091055.1). Classification (NCBI taxonomy): domain Eukaryota; kingdom Fungi; phylum Basidiomycota; class Agaricomycetes; order Boletales; family Boletaceae; genus Leccinum; species Leccinum angustisporum. The sequence goes on from JBBPNU010000742.1 coordinate 11,914, forward strand.
TCTCTAGTAAGTGCACTCCCTGTCCGATTTTGGATAATGCTTACGCAGTGGCTAGTGATGCGCACAGGCGAAGAGCAAGGAGTTGGAGACGACTACCTTCTACCTCCCAAGAAGAGTATTGATCTCCCCACGCCACCATTCCCTGTACATTCTGCACCCGAACCCGCATCCCCCCCTACTGGTATGATGCCAATGCCCGACCACACTTTGTCGCCCGACGACATGTTGCGAGCCTACGCCACACGCAAGATGACGTCACCTCCTACCTCCCCGATCGCTTTCCCTCCACGTACTCTGAGTTTTCATGGGACTTCCATGAGAACTCTCTATAGTCCCACCCCTCCTGCTCCTGACTCTTTATCCGGAACCGCCCTTCGTGCGAGCTACACGCAGACACCGGACGCGGAAAAGAGGTACACCTCATCGTACGCTAACGTGGATCCTTATGCTGGCCTTACCGACTAGAAGCCGAATGGTGATGCCGTATCATTTGCCCCTCATTCTTGATATTTCTCGTGCAGTATACACTCGTTCCTGTGGTCTTTGTCTCCAACTAAGAAAAATGTATATCTCGTCGGTGTGTGATAGGTTTATATATCCCTTTGACTGGTCATTTTCTTCTTGAATGATGTCCTCTCCGCTCCTTCCTGTATGTGTTTTTTTCGTCCCTCCCACGTGTTGGAGGACATTGATACCTGTGATGCTCTTATCTTTATTCTTTATTCCATACCCTCCTATGACTTTTTTTCCTTTTGTTACTGCCTCTGCGTATGTCCACTTTTTTTTTTTTTGCAAGCTGGTACGATGCAAATTCTCGACCTTGAACTGGACTGTCGGTTTATCGAGGCAGCGTGCGCGTTGATCCTGCGCTCTTTTCCAAGCTGAGGCCTCAGTTTTTTTACATAGTAATGACATGTCATTTGTCGTCCTGTACCAACTGCCCGTGTCAGGATTGCAATTATCTCCAATCGCAGAGCACTCTCACCTCCAAGGTCCTCGACAGCAGTCACTTCAAGGTCCCCGTGCATCGATATCGTGTCGTCGAAAGCGAAGCTGACTCGGAGATGAACAGATGTGATGAACATTGTACGACTGTCAGCCACTCTTTGCAATCTTTTTTCACGGAGACGTCCCTGGCGATTGTATCGTCGTTAGTCTTCCATTACTATTGCCTCGTTTTCACCTGCCTTTACTTGCACACTATTGCAAACTTGTCATTGCATCATGCCACGTGGATCAGGACCCCCCATCTTTGATAACACTGCAGATATGGCAAGGCAGCCATCAGTGTATTGTTGACTGAACATCGCACAGGCTTTTGCCGTCCCCGACGATCAGCGCCATGTCTATATGAATGGGAAAGTCGCCCTGCGTCTCACTCATAGTCGAGACACAACGTGATGTCATACGCAATTCCGAAGTTGTTAACCCCTCCACATGAGACTGCTGGAACGAAGTCGAGGATGCTGACGACGTCTGCTGCATCGATTTGACACTGCACGAGCCGTCTGCGATGAACATCTTGCCGATGTGACCATTAGACGGCAGAGTGTCGACGCAAAGGGATATATATTCCGGTCTCTGTC
>JBBPNU010000743.1:0-13497 GCA_038091055.1 Leccinum angustisporum
CGGAGCAAACCAATGTCTACACTTATTTAGGGCTGGCAGCTCTCACTCTACTTCTCCCCTTCTCCCCACTTCCATTCCCCCCCCTCACACACCCTCACCGTCCCCCCGCCCTCCACCGACGTCCCCGAGCCATATCAGACAACCACCGACAACCTCACTCTCGTCGCGATCAGTCGCGGCTGGGCAGTCCCTGATACTCGACGGCGGTGCCGTTCTCGCGTGCGTCGTATCGGCCTCCCCTCAGCGAACACGACGACTTGCAATACACGCTGAGCGCGCTGGCGACAAACTCTCCTCGTTGACGATCCTCGTCGGGGCCGGCGTCGTCGCGCTTCGCATGCGGTTATCTGACTGCACGTGACCTATCTCTAGCCATCACGCGTGCATCTGTCCTCGCTTTCCCGACTTCATCCATGGCCACCTCGCATCCACCAGAGCCCCTCGTCTATCCCTCGCTTGCATCACACTATATTCTCACTTCCAATGAACCCGATTATCTCCGTCTTATCCTCTGTTCAAAGGTCTACGAGATACTCAAAGAGACTCCCCTCGTCTTCGCCCCAAACCTCAGCGCAAAACTCGGTAACCAGATATGGCTCAAGCGCGAAGACCTCCAGGAGGTTTTCAGTTTCAAGATTCGTGGTGCTTACAACTTTATGGCAAACATCCCCGAAGAGGATAGGTGGAGGGGCGTCATCACATGCAGTGCTGGTTAGTGTGCGTATCTTGCATACGCGACCATCCCTTGCAGTGCTCTTTCCGAGCGTGCTCATCGATCTCTCAGGCAATCATGCGCAAGGTGTTGCCCTCTCCGGATCAAGGCTCGGCATCCCATGTACCATCGTCATGCCAAAGGGAACCCCCACCATCAAAGTTGCCAATGTTCAACGTCTAGGCGCAAAGGTCGTCCTTCATGGATCCGACTTTGACGAGGCCAAGGCAGAGTGTGCTCGCCTTGCAGCTACACATGACCTTACTTTTGTCCCCCCTTATGATGATCCCCTAGTCATCGCCGGCCAGGGCACCATCGGCATGGAAATTCTCAAGCAAGCACCCTATGCTGACGACCTGGACGGCATTTTCGCTGCCATCGGTGGAGGTGGTCTGGTTGCTGGCATCGCCGAATACGTAAAACGCATTGGAAACCCGAAAACTAAAATCTACGGCGTAGAAACCGTCGACGCTGATGCCATGAGCCAAAGTTTGAAACAAGGACACCGCGTAACCCTGGCAGAAGTTGGCCCATTTAGCGATGGTACTGCCGTCCGAATCGTCGGCGCAGAGCCGTTTCGCATTTGTCAACGCCTTTTGGACGACATTGTTCTCGTCGACAATGATGAGCTTTGTGCTGCGATCAAAGACATATTCGAGGGTGAGTTTTCAAATTCAATATGTAATGTCCGGTGACATGATCATTCATTCGCTGTAGAGACTAGATCGATCACCGAGCCGGCCGGAGCACTCGCACTTGCTGGGTTGAAGCACCACATCGCCACCAACGGTCTGATTGGCGCGCAGAAAAAGTTTATTGCGGTTATCAGCGGCGCAAACATGAACTTTGATCGCTTGCGATTCGTCTCCGAGCGAGCGGAACTTGGTGAAGGCCGAGAAGCATTGTTGAGTGTTGAAGTTCCGGAGACACCCGGCAGGTATATCTTATCACTCCTTTGCCGTTGCTCCTTCACAGCCTTGAGCACAGTTTCTTTGCACTGCACTCAATCATATACCCTCGATCCGTCACGGAATTTGTCTACCGGTACCGCTCATCGGATCTTGCACATATCTTCCTCTCATTCAAGCTGGAATCCTCGTCGCGGGCGAAAGAAGTGTCAGCAGTGCTAGATGCAATTCAGAAACAAGGTTTCAAGGGATGCGACATTAGTGACGACGAGATGGCAAAAAGTCATACAAGGTATATGGTAGGGGGATGCTCCGTTGTGCTTGATGAACGTCTATTCCGATTTGGTGGGTGATATTTGCCTTGCTGTGTGGTATTTCAAACACAGCATGCACCTCCAGAGTTTCCCGAGCGGCCTGGAGCATTACGAAAGTTCTTGGAAGGCCTTCATCAGGGATGGAATATTTCTCTGTTCCATTACCGCAACCACGGTGGAGGTCAGTCGTTCGTTTTGATACCAACTTATCGCCACTGAACCCGCACCTTAGACGTCGGCAAGGTGTTGACGGGAATTCAGGTGCCTACTCAAGACTATGATCAGTTCCAGCAATTCTTGGACAAGTTGGGATACCATTACGTGGAGGAAACGAACAATGAAATATACAAGCGATACCTCATAGGTTGAATGTGGCTAGATACTTTTTTGTTGATTCGGACACATAGTGGGAAAGCGGTGCAACTCTAAATTTAACGACCATGATGACGGTCCACATCGTTCGCGTCGCTGCAAGACACGCCCGCCGTCATACCCGCACGCTCTTTGCATCTGCTCCGAGCGCATCGTCCGACCCATGGCCGCTTCCTCACACTCCCCAGCATCTCTCTAATACGACTACGCCCACCGACACACCCGCTCCGGAGCCTCTTCCTCGCCCAAACGAGCCGCTCGAAACCAAGCGTGCACGTCTTCTCTACCAGTCACGTAAACGCGGCACGCTCGAGAGCGACCTCTTGCTGAGCACATTCGCCAGAGACCACCTCCCCACGATGACTCGTGTGGAACTATCCGAATACGACAAGGCAAGTTTCTCCGTCTGTCACGCTATACACTTTCTGACTTGAATAGTTGCTCGATGAGCCTGACTGGGACATATACTACTGGTCGACGGGCAATCGCACAACGCCAGAACGGTGGTCCAATTCTTCCATCTTGGAGAAGCTCAAGACGCATGCAAAGAACGAGGGAAAAGTTGTGCGAAAGATGCCTGCTCTGGAATGATAGCTGCGCGTCCGACGTAATAAAAAGCGCTCGACAGATCGTCTCAGCATATACTATTCAATTACCCAAAACCTCATGAAACACGCCACTAGCATTTAAGGCTTCGGGAGGAGGCACATCGTACGATATGGGTGTGTGTGATGTGATCGGTTTAGTATATGGTACAAGTCTAGACTTCAAATCGCAGCCCAGGCTGTGTGACGTGTGAGCTGCTTGCATACTGAAACGTGGCTGGACACACCCTGCGTCAATGCTTGCCATTTTGTACTTTGGGGTAAAAGTTGTCAAACACGACGTAGGCGGTGAAAGCGACCGCTGCTATCCCGAAGCCGGGGAACATGCTGGAGAACATGGCGCGGTTGGAGAACACGGGGTGTTTGCGCCATGCTTCTCGCTTGGCCCATGGATCACGGAAGAGTGGCAAGTTTGTCATTGCTGTGTGGAGTGTGTGGAATGAGAGAGTATATGCGAACCTGATTGTGTTTCGAGTCACGTGCGAATCTCGTCAGGGCAGGTTCATCAGGACTTGTGTGATTTGAACAGTCACAGCTCGGCAAGAAGACAGTTTCCTCAGTTCCATCGTTCTTCTTGTCCCGTCTCGACCCGCAATCCTTTATTTTCAGTTCATTTTACACATTCCTAGACACTTTACATGTCCTCTGACGAAGATTTACCGCTGACTGCCCTCTCCGGCGCTAGAGCCAAGGGCCTCGTCGCACCCAATGGCAACGGTCACTACAACGGCGATGCAGACGACTCGCCAATGAGCGAGGACGACATGCCTTTGGTATGTGTCCGCTCTATCCAGTATATTCTACGACCACCCCTATAATTGTCAACTATAGTCCCAGGCAAATGGTACACAACCGCCCAGAAAGTCTCACCCGCGAAAACGTGTCGCAGTTCGAGATTCTGACAGCGAGGACGATGACGACGTCCCGCTGGCTTCCTCGCCGGCAAAGAAAACTCACTCTTCTGCCGCACACCGTGCCCCGAAGGCTGCCCCCAAGATCGCTTCCAATGGTGCCAAGGCAGAAAGTGACGATGAAGCTGCCATGGTCACCGTCAAGCGAAAGCGTGCCTCGAACGGTAAAACTAAGGCGCCGCCGAAGAAGAAGATCAAGAAGGATGAGGCATCCGAAGCCTATGAGTCTTCCGCTTCGGACGACGAGCCCTTGACGAAGAAGCGTTCCTCAGCCAAGGTAAAAGTCAAGCCCGAAAGTGACGTAGACATGAAGGACGTCCAGCCTAAACGAAAGAGAGTCTCCAAGAAGCTCAAGGACGAAGGTACTCCTTCCGAGACCCCTCAGGCGAAGAAGAAGGGGAAGAAAAAGGAGGAAGAGGAAGCCGAGGAAGTCTACCGTTGGTGGGAGGACCAAGCCAACGGAGACGGCGAGGACAAATGGCAGACTCTCGAGCACAACGGTGTTATCTTCCCACCTCCTTACGAACCTCTTCCGTCGAATGTGAAGATGAAGTACAAAGGTCCTAACCCAGTCATTTCTCGCGTCAAACAACGCTGACTATTCAACTCAGGCAAGGTGGTTGACCTCCCACCAGAGTCCGAGGAAGTCGCCGGTTTTTATGGCGCCATGATAGAGACAGACCATGCTCAGGACAAGACCTTCAACAAGAATTTCTTCGATGATTGGCTCAAGGTTCTGAAGGAATACCCCCCTGTAAGCTTAATTTGATTACTTGCGGCAACTTGTGTGGTGACTCCTTCATAGCGCAACAAAGTTAAAATAACCGAGTTCGAGCATTGCGATTTCCGTCCTATCTTTGAACATTTTGAAGCAGAGAAGGCCAAGAAGAAAGCATTGAGTACTGCCGAGAAGAAAGAGCTCAAGAAACAGAAGGACGCGATGGAGGAGAAATACATAACGTGTTTCCTTGACGGTCGTAAGGAGAAAGTTGGAAACTTCCGTGTAGAACCTCCAGGATTGTTCCGCGGTCGTGGTGATCACCCCAAGAAGGGCGCCCTGAAAGTGAGACCCTTCGTTGACTCTAGGGGTGCAAACCACTAACCTATGGAACAGTTCCGCGTTCGACCGGAAGACATCACCCTTAACATCGGTGAGGATGTACCTATTCCCGTCCCCAACATGCCCGGGAACTGGAAGGGAGTCGTCCATGATAAGACCGTGACTTGGCTTGCCAATTGGGTCGAGAATGTCAACGGCAACTACAAGTACGTGTTTTTGGCCGCGGGCAGCTCGTTGAAGGGTCAGAGCGACATGTCGAAGTTTGAGAAAGCTCGTGAACTCAAGGTAGAAATCAACTTCATTCTCATTTGAAGTACTTATCTTTTTCCAGAGTCACGTTGCGAGAATCCGTGCAGACTATCAAGCTGACTTGAAGAGCAAAGTGATGGCAGACAGACAGCGGGCGACGACCATGTACTTTATCGATCAACTGGCTCTTCGTGCGGGTAACGAGAAAGGCGACGATGAAGCAGACACAGTCGGTTGTTGCTCGTTGCGCTGTGAACATGTCACGCTGGAGGCTCCCAATTTCATCATCTTTGATTTCCTTGGTAAAGACTCGATCCGATACTACAACCGTGTCGCCGTTGAGGCACAGGTGTTCAAAAACATTCGCTTGTTCAAAGAGAACAAAGAGGAAGGCGACAACCTGTTCGATCGCGTTAATGTAATTTTGCAATTACCTCGTTGGCGAAAACTAGTCCTAACAAACCTTTTTTAGACGTCTCTTCTCAACAAGCACCTTGCTTCATATATGAAGGGTCTGACGGCCAAGGTGTTCCGTACTTACAACGCCTCCATAACTTTCCAAGAGCAGCTGGACCAGGGCACGCCAAAGAACGCTACGGTGCAAGAGAAGCTAAACGCGTACAATCATGCCAACCGCATGGTCGCCATACTTTGCAACCATCAAAGGAGTGCGCCCAAGACTCACGAACAATCCATGGGAAGGATGCGTGATCGAGTATGTGTATAGCCATTTTGAGATACATCATGTGAACTCATTTGGCTGTCATTCTAGCTCCGCGCTTTCAAGTATGATCGAATGAAGCTGCGCCATGTCCTCTTCAATCTCGAACCCAAATACCGGAAAAATAAACTTTATGCTGATGACGAATCGGACATAGACGACGAATTTGTCGTGGAACATGAGGAAGCGTTGAGGAAAAAGGATGTCGAGAAAGCAGAGAAGAAGTTTTCCAAAGACAACGAGAAACTTGTCGAGGAAGGCGGCCAACCTCTGGACGACTCTGTCTTGAAAGACCGAATTGCGCTTATTGATGCTGATTACAAGAGGCTTGCCAAGGAACGCGGGACGAACAAGGCAGTTCTGAAGAGAGACCGTCCCGTGGAGAAGATCGAAGAGGCCATCCAGAAACTAGACGAGAGGGTGAAGACCTTCAAACTGCAAATGGACGATCGTGAGGCCGGGAAGGAGGTCGCATTGGGCACGAGGTTAGTTCTACCTTATACTTCTTCCGTGAACGGTTTCCTGACACCACCCGCGATACTACAGTAAGATAAACTACTTAGATCCTCGGTGAGTGGCGTCGTGTCGTCCGTCGAGCGGGCTACTGACTCGGTATAAGGATTACCGCAGCATGGTGCAAGAAGCACGAGGTACCTATCGAGAAGATATTCTCCAAGACGTTGCTCAATAAGTGTAAGCGACAACCTCTGTTTCTTTACTCGCTGGTTAGCTAACGGTGTTGTAAAAGTCCCATGGGCGATGGAGGCAGAGGCAGACTGGAAGTTCTAAGTCGGGTTCGATGGTATATCATTATTCATGATGGACTCGACTAATACCTGCCTCGACGAACTGTTGCCAATTCTAATACGAATGTATAATGCTAAAGTAGCTACGTAGAGACAAATTTTTTTTTCGCACCCACTTTTTTAGTCACACGAGCGGAGTTTTTGTGCACCAGACGCGAAGACGCCGAGTTTCGTAAGAGGCGACTTTGAACTGCTTTAAATAAGTTTCTCCACGACCAACACGCTACTTTCCTTGCATAGTGAACCAACCGTCTGTAATGACTTCCACTGCTCAATTCGCAACCAAGTCTGCCTTTGCAGCCCTTGCCGTCGAGGATGTTGAGTCCGAAGAGGAGCTCGACCAAGAAGAACACACACAACCCTTGTCAGACACGTACGTCCTTTCCTTCACACTCCACTATCTGTGTACCCATCCAGGGAAAACAGCGCCGAACCACGCAAGTTGTCGAAATCGCAAATCAAAAAATTGCAAAAACACGCGCGCACAGAAAAGCGAAAACAGGCAAGGGCAGCCAAGGCCTCTTCGACTACAGAGAACTCGTCAAGGGGTACCCCTTCGCCGGAACAGTCCATCGAACAGTTCGTGGCCTCTCTGAACGAGGAGGTCGTCTCATCCGAGGCCGAGAATGTGCAACCTGAATCTGGCCCTGAGGACGACCGTGAGGATGTAGACCCTACCCCAGAACCCTCACGACCCTCTCTAGAACCGACCAGCAACGTGTTTACCTCTGTGAAGCCTGACGGTACGTGGGCATCATTCCTTGGCGTCTCTGTCTGATGTCCAATCACAGGCTCGAGGCCTAAATTGGTCGAGGCACACTCAAAACCTGTCACAGAATTGCGGCGGGACCTCGCTCCTCCTCCAGCGCAAACGGATGTTGAGCGTGCTGTAAAGTCTAAGCAAGATGTTCAGGAAGCCGAACGCACGAAGAAACGTCAGAACCTGATTACGAGGACGTTGTGGACGTTCATCATGATTGGAGTGTTCATGGGTGAGGGTGGCCTATCTTTCGACAAGCTAGAATGCTAACATCCATTCAGGTCTTCTGCTCATGGGTCACGCATACATGATAATCCTTGTCATGCTATGCCAGACACTGGTTTACCGCGAGGTCACTGCTCTCTTTTCACTCAGGGACATGTCCCCCGAAGCTACAGAATTTACGGTCAAGGGAGGCAAGGATCCTTGGAGCAAACCTCTCAACTGGTACTTCTTCGCCGTGACCAACTACTTCCTATACGGCGAAAGCATCATTTATTACTTCAAGGTTAGTTTTACTACTCTGCTTGTGACCTTGTATTGATGTTTTCTGGAAGCACGTCGTGTTTACGGATGGTCAAATGCTTCCTTTCGCTATGAATCACCGTATGATCAGCTTCACGCTCTACACCATAGGGTTTATGGGCTTCGTCCTTTCGCTCAAGAGGGGTTATCTCAAGCAGCAGTTTGGTCTCTTCTGCTGGGTTCACATGAGTTTGCTCTTGATCGTGGTGTCTAGGTAAGTAATCCGCCTTCGAGTGAGATATCGTCTGAAGCATCTTGTAGCCACTTCATCATCAACAACATTCTTGAGGGTCTGATCTGGTTCTTTGTTCCCGCTTCGCTGGTCATTTGCAACGACGTGTTTGCTTACATCTGGGGTATCACTCTTGGCCGTACTCCGTTGATCAAGCTTTCACCGAAAAAAACGGTCGAGGGATTCGTCGGCGCGTTCTGGAGCACACTCATTTTCAGTGTAGTCTGGGGAACTTATTTCATGCGGTTCAACTACATGATCTGTCCTGTCCATGACCTCGGTGTCAGTGTATGGAGCAACGTTCAATGTGTTCCTAACCCCGTCTTTATCGCTAAAGAATGGGAGATCTGGGCGCCGTTGAGGGTCTTTTTGTCGCAACTTGTGCGTGCTACATTTCCATGCTTAGCTGTCTGTTGCTAAACGTTTCATTGTAGCTTGGGCGTTCCGTGACAGTCATTCCCTACGTCCCATATCAACTCCATCTACTTGTTTTTGCTATCTTTGCTTCCTTGGTTGCTCCGTTTGGAGGTTTCTTTGCTTCTGGGTTTAAACGCGCATTCGACATCAAGGACTTTGGTCACAGCATTCCTGGACATGGAGGCATGACGGATCGTATGGATTGCCAGTAAGTCGATGTCACCATTATGCGCCTCCGAGACTCACGTAGATGCTAGGTTCTTGATGGGAGTGTTCACCTACGTGTACTACAGCAGCTTGATTCGGGAGCACCACATCACTGTAGGATCCATACTGCAAATGATAGTCAGCGGGCTGACGGTAGAGGAGCAACTGGAGTTGATGAGAGACCTGAAGAAGTATATGCTGGGAAGAGGGATCACATCCGTATAATTCTGGGACGCGCATAGTACAAGGAATTCAATGTTATTGTTACCCTCTCACTAATTATCTCCTGACTGTCGATATTTAATCGCATTCCTCACTCTCTTTAGCAATGAACGAGCTGACGCGATTTCCCTCCCTTGTTTTTTATCGAAAGGGAAGCATACTCGTGGGCGGTACATGCATGTTCATAGCTTAATGTAGCGTGAAACAGGAGACATAAACAAGTAAATGCTCCTCATGACCGGGGCTTTTCCTAACAATCATCATGAGTGAACGATGGGTAGATAGAACAAGTCGAAATAACGCACCTTTTTCTCCTTCCAGAGTGCGAGTAGACCAACGCCAGACACTTTCACGACCTTGAAACGTACACCGGGAATATCACCCTTGGCTTTACCACTACGACCGAAACCGGAGATGAGCACTTCATCGTTCTCGTCGACAAAGTTGAGGCAACCGTCATTCTGGTACATCAAAGGCGATCACGCACACGGACGCAATGCACAACCAAAGGACCTACGGGTACGAAAGCCGTGACCTTTTTACCGTTCTTGATCAGCTGTACACGGACACATTTGCGGATGGCAGAATTGGGCTGCTTTGCTTCGACACCGACTTTCTCGAGAACGATGCCCTTTGCATGTGATGATCCTCCGGTGGGGGAGGTTTTGTAAACGTTACCGAGGGCACGCTTCTTGTATCCCTTGTCCGCCTATACAAACAGAATGTGAGATCGGACGTGCTGAGCATGGAGGGCATCGAGATATGTTACCCAGCGGTTTTCGCGACGGTCATTGCGGAGCTTGCGAGCGGCTTGAAGTCCACGGGGTTTGTTGGCTGGAGGGAAAGCAAGTCAGCGACGGGGGTTCATGCTGTCGGGTGGTCGACGTACAGCCCATTCTTGAAGTCGGTGATGTCGATGCAGAGGACCCTTTGCTCGACACCGCGGCCGGGTTACTCGGTGGGTTCCGGTAACTGTTATAGTTTATCAGCCACTCATATTCACGTGATTATTATGACAAATAAGCATTACATCACACTCAATTTCAAATCATCAACTGATCCCGGGCTTTCTCGCGCACTGGCAGTCGGGCCGCGGCTCGTGTGTTCGCCGATAACAACTCGAATATTTTTGTCTCGAGCATACATTAACCATGCCACGCCAATCGTTATGTGGTCGAGTTTCCCTTCAGACAGCTCTCAAGTGACTGCTCTCCAGCACATTCGACTTGGTCCAAGATGTCTACTATTCAGTACTTCCACCATGGTCGGTTCCGTGTCGCGGGTGGGGTTATCCCAGATGCTGTGACTGCGTATTGCACATACGGAGATCCCAAGAATCCCTGCATAGTCTTCCCTACTTGTTACGGTGGAAAGCTGGACAGTGCGTGACTCCTTGTTAGCGCATATGAGCCACACAGAGACGCTTTGAATAAGACAACGGTCTTTTAGGTCAAGAGTATCTCGTTGGGGAAGACAAGGTAATGTAGATCAGAGCATCCCATTTCCTTTACGTGCTTATCTGTGCTGCAGGTTTTGAACCCGCAAAAGTATTACATCGTTACTTTTGCACTCTTCTCCAATGGTGAAGTGCGTTGTGAAAGTTCCTTGTTCTTGACTCTTTGCTGATGCTAGTTCGTGAACAAGTCCTCTTCGCCTTCGAACACCGTGAGCTTTAAAACGTTCGATACGTTATGCATGCGCTTAGTCCATTCATCCAGCCGGCTCCGTACAATGGGCCGTACTTCCCAGCCGTATCTTATGAAGACAATATGTAAGTCTGCTATCCAGTAGGTCATGAATAAATTCTGACTGCGCATAGTCGCGCGCAATACGCTGTGTTGACCCAGAAGCTTGGGATCCAGAAGGTTTTCTGTGTCATTGGGTTTTCAATGGGTGGACAACAGGTCCGTTCCAACGGCAGTTGATTATCGCGATACTCATTTCTATCCTTGATAGGCATACTTTTGGCCAGTTGTGTACCCTGATTATGTGGAAAGGTTAATTCTTGTACTCTTCCGTGAAGACCACTGTCCTGACCCCTTCTACCCGGAAAGATTCATTCCTATTTGCGGATCTGCACGGACGAGCCCTCACAATAAGGCGTATGTGTTGCAACCATCTACCATTCAGGCTTATTGTAACGATTTTTTGTTTAGTTTCCTCGAGGGTCCAAAGGCAGCCTTGACAGCTTCCAAGGACTTTGAGGACGGGCACTACAAGACTACGCCCCAACATGGAATTAGAGCCTTTGGACGCGCGTATAGTGCATGGGCATACAGTCAAGATGTCAGTATCTTTTCCGGTTCCTCTGGCTTGTCCCGAGCACTAATTTTTCTAAAGTGGTTCCGCAAGAAGCTTTACTTGTATGACGGAAGGTAAGTGGTTTTTGCTATTGTCGTCCTCGGCCCTAAGTTTCCTGCAGCTATTCTGATCTGAATGCATTCCTGCGCGAGGATTGGGAGGCAGGATTCTTGAAAGGCTGGGATGCAAACGACCTGCTTACTCTGCTGCACACATGGCAAGTCGCAGACATTTCCGCGATCCGGGACAGCGGAGATCTTGAAAAGTGCCTCGGTGCAATCAAGGCCAGGGGGTTGATCATGCCTTGCAAGACGGACCTCTATTTCCCCGTAAGTGTTACAGTAATTGCATACATTTTTTTTCTGATATCACGTCAGCCGGAAGATAGTGAGAACGAGATACGGTTCTTGAAACACGCTAGGCTGCTTGTCATTCCCTCCATCTGGGGGCACATGGGTGATGCCTTCTTTTTTCCTTTCTTTTTCTTTCGATTGCTGAACGTGTGACCATTACAGCCGGAGGGGGTTCCAACTCCGAGGACGACCGTTTCCTCCAATCAGAAGTTAAGAAGTTCCTGGAGGAGCCTTAGAATCTACATCTACATGTAAATATGTCGATTGACACTGTTCATTTGTGAGAGTCAGTGAAACCAGAATCAGGTACCGATTTATCTATCAAGCTACTAGCCTCGTTCCTGAGCTATATATTGTCTGGGTAAATATTTAGAACCATCCACCGTGCAACGCGGGGCCCGAAGACCCACTGTGTCCTACCCATGGATTTGAGTTGTAGATGATAAGGATATACGTAACGCGCGGAGTATACTATGGGGGTGTGAGCGCTTGAGCGGTCATAATCGGCAGATTGGTCACAGCTAGGGACTCTTGATCAAGGGGACAGCTCACCTCCGATCGATCTGCCGTTTTACTGAGATCTACCTTACTTTCTCCCCGTCGTTGAGGACACTCGCTGTGGTTACGAAAGTTCACATGGCGCAACACATCATCCAATATTATCATCACGGAAGGTTCAAGGTTGCGGGTGGTGTCCTGCCAGATGCTATCACGGCTTATCAGACATTTGGCGACCCGTCCAACCCATGCGTGGTGTACACAAATCACTACGGCGCGAAGCTTTCTCTGCCAGGAGGTATGTTCATTGGATCGGACACTGAGATAGGCTAAACATCTTCTCAACTTAGCTCGGGACGCTCTGGTCGGAAAGGGGAAGGTATGGCCAGTGCGATGTTACTAACAAGAACCTTTCTTCACCACCTAGTAACAGGCCTTCGATCTGACGAAGTACTACGTAGTTGCATTTGGATTGTTTTGTGGCGGAGAGGTATGTCTATCTCTACAAGCGTGCATCCCAGATCTAACGTTGATCCTTGTCTAAAAGTCATCTTCTCCATCCAACACGGTGAGCGAGTCCGTGGTTCATAATCTATGCGAGGCTTATACAAGCTGTCACAGCCTCTGCCCTACAACGGTCCATACTTCCCAGAGATCTCATACGAGGACAACATGTACGGCGATGTTTTGTTTATATTGTTTATCGCTCATGTGAGATTAACAGCCGAGCTCAATACGAAGTATTGACAAAGGCCCTTGGTGTGAAGAGAGTGTATTGTGTCGGGGGCCTTTCGATGGGCGGTCAGCAGGCGGGTCCATTAATATTGACATCAGCAATCGGTTTTCCTGACCATTTCTGCGACAGGCTTACTATTGGGCAACGGTCTACCCTGAATTTGTAGACAAGATTGCAGTGGTCGTTTCTGCTGCCCGAACAAGTATGCATAACAGATGGTTGGTTCAAGCTTCACTGCTGCTCAGAGGGCTGTTAATATTGGTTGGATCAGCACCTTGGAAGGTCCAAAGGCTGCTCTCAAGGCGTCCAAAGACTTCGAAGATGGCCACTACACGTCTCCCCCTTACCAAGGTATTAGAGCATTCGGACGCATTATGTTGGCATGGGTCTACAGCCAACAAGTGAGAATGCAAACGTGTTTCGCCGAGGAACCTCACTGATGATTCTCTAGTGGTTCAGGGATCACGGCTATTTGATGGACGGAAAGTGAGTGCGAAAACGTCATCTAGTACGAAAAGGCTGCTGTACTCATGGTTTCCGCTAGATACCCTGATCTCCAGTCTTTCGTGCGCGGAGAAGGGGAGTCAC
>JBBPNU010000744.1:0-13487 GCA_038091055.1 Leccinum angustisporum
CTCTGTCCTTCACAAGTCTCAAATGCAAACGCCAGACGAAGCCAGCACGTCGAATACAAAGACTTTCAGAGACCTTGGCCTGATCGAACCTCTTCTTCAGGCGTTGGACCAGGTCAACTTCAAGACACCGACCGAAATTCAACAGCAAGTCCTTCCCTATGCGCTCGAAGGCCGTGATATCATTGGTGTCGCAGAAACGGGATCTGGAAAAACTGCTGCATTCGCTCTGCCGATCCTGCAGAAACTATGGGAGGAACCAAAAGGACTCTTTGCTTGTGTGCTAGCACCCACGCGTGAGCTCGCTTACCAGATATCACAACAATTCGAATCTCTCGGGGCAGCCATGGGAGTCCGCTGTTTAGTTTTAATCGGGGGAGTGGATAAGATGCCCCAGGCTGTTGCACTCGCGAAGCGCCCGCACATCATTGTCGCGACCCCTGGCCGCTTGAATGACCATCTCCAAAGCACCAAAGGGTTCAGTTTGAGGAGTCTGAAGTTTCTGGTAGGTACCCTTCACCTGCCCAGTGCGCGTACGCAGACTTATTGATGCACGCTGAAGGTGATGGACGAGGCCGATCGCCTCTTGGATATGGACTTCGGTGCCGAAATCGACCAGATCCTCAAGGGAATACCAAAGGAGCGGACTACTTATCTCTTCTCTGCGACAATGACTACGAAAGTTGCAAAACTGCAAAGGGCCAGTTTATCAAATCCTGTCCGAGTCGAGGTTTCGTCGAAGTGAGCAACTCATTCTTATTCCTCCGCCACATCATTAACGCTCACCCTCAGGTATCAGACTGTGTCAACACTATTACAATATTACATCTTTGTTCCGTTAATACAAAAGGATGTCCACTTAATTCATTTGGCAAACGAGCTGGCCTCGAATTCGATCATTGTCTTCACCAGGACGGTTCATGACGCTCAAAGGTACGTACACAGCGTTTAGGCATCACTTTTGGCTAATCACCCTGTAGATTATCTATCGTACTTCGCACTCTTGGGTTCCCAGCCGTTCCCCTTCATGGACAACTCACTCAAAGCCAGCGACTAGGTGCACTCAACAAATTCAAAGCAGGTGGCCGTAAGGTTCTAGTGGCAACTGACATTGCCAGCCGGTATGCACAACGCAACACGATCACCTGTTAACAAGCTGACAGTTGGATAGTGGTCTTGACATACCATCCGTAGACGTGGTGATCAACTTCGACATCCCCACCCATTCAAAAGACTATATTCATCGTGTCGGACGAACAGCCCGTGCTGGACGTGCTGGAAAATCAATCACGATAGTAACACAATACGATGTCGAACTATTGCAGCGCATAGAACAGGTCATCGGGAAGAAGCTCGAATTATTCCCGACCAGTAAAGAAGAGGTGATGCTCCTAAAAGAGCGTGTAGATGAGGCCGGACGGTTGGCTGTGAACGAGCTGAAAGAGGAAGCGAAGTCAAACGGGAAAAAACGGAAGCGGGATGGTAATGGTGGGCGAGATGACAAAGATCGCGATGACGATGTTGTTGAGGCTGAAATGCCCAACACCAAAAAAAATAAAGGTAAAGGTAAAGGACGCCGGTAGTTAGTCTTATGACAAAACGACTGCCACAGAAAGTTGAGTTCATAGCTGTATGTTGCTAGCGGTGGCGGAAAAAAGTGTGCCCCATGGCTGAGTTGGTTACAGCGTCCGACTGTTACACAAGTTGCATCGGAAGGTCGTGAGTTCGAGCCTCACTGGGGCAGTCTTTTTTGTCATGCTTCCGCTCTGGAATCCGTTGCATTTTAGCAGTGCTGCCCCGGGTGGATGAAGCAACTATATACTTGAGGCTAGGTAATGACCGTTCTTCACTCAGCAATGTACCCTTGCGTATTTATCATGTGTTCGAAGTTTGATATGGACTCATCTTGGGCACTCTGTGACAGGGACATATTACAGTTTAGCTTGAAGGGGCGCTGTCAAGGAGCCAAGGGACCTCGTTAGCTTCGTCGGTTAGCAACTATATACTTGGAGCTAGGTAATGTAGAGGGAAGGAACCATAGTTAAAGCTTACAGGACCAAGTATCCTCCAGATGGCCTCTCCTCCGTCTCTGTTGAGAGCGGAGCTGCACAGCGTGTGCACCCCACGTGCTTTTCGTCCGCTCCCGCTCCGAGCTGTCGGCTCGGCTCGGCGGTACTGCTGAGTGATGCTGTGCTCCGTGGCTCTGCTGCGCTGCATGGCTTCACTCTGCTCCGCCGAGTTCCTTTACCTACTGTTTTGAACACTGTACTACTTTAGATTTCTCATCACTTCGTGCGAACCGGACAATCACTCTTTTGCATTTACTGGAAGCGAAGGAAAGACGCATTAGTAGCAACTTTACGACGACAGTACTCCACCCACCACTCCTATTGCACGCCATGCAGCGATTGGTGCTGACATGTATACCCTCTTTTCTTTCGAGCGTCTGAACGATGTGAATGTCGCCTACTTTCCCACCGTCCGAAGGTGCCGCTTGTAACGGGAAAGTTGGAGCGTGCGCGTGAGGCTCGGCATGTGCCGGCCTGATCAGCCGTACCACGTCCACGAAGAGGCTAGACTCGGAATCACTATTTGCTGGTAAGTTGTACAGAAGAACAACAGAAGAATGGTTCTTCTTCTTTGATTGCAATAATCGACGTCCCCTTCGCATCCACAGTTGCGTTCCTAGTGCTTTTCTTATCATCGAAACTTAGCCCCATTGGGCAGACAGATGCCAGCGCAATGCATCCGAGATGCGTTCTAAAAACGAAGGAAGGCCCAGATCTAATCCGGGGACTAAACAATTATCGAATATGAAACAACATGCCTAAAACTCGCTGTCGTTCTATGGGACCGCGGCCTAGAATACATGGACGGAAAGTTCCTGGTGCGAGACGAAGTGTTACTTCTATATCGTATACAAAGGAGAACTTCAGTCAGTGGCTCATGAGGCGGACCACAGAACTTGGCGCTGGTTCGGACCCGGGACAACGATGAAACTCAGTGCCTCACCTTGCTTTTCAGGGATGTAAGTGGCTGTCGGCGTTAGTTCTTAATCTCTGTCACATCCGTTATCTTATTCTTCCCATTTGATCCAGCCGCATCGCCAAGGGGGTCTATAAGAAGCTTAGAAGCACTAAATGTCTTTTTCCTCAGCTCGACATGTATCATGTTTTGAGCTCGATGTTGGCTATAGCGGCGGTTGGCATTTTGGTCACCGCTCTTACTTTGTTCAACGGAAGACGACGAACGGTCGGAGGTGTGCATCTCCCTCCTGGACCCGTTCCCCTCCCTCTCGTTGGAAATTTCCTCAGTATCGATGCCAAGGAGCCCTGGAAGACCTATTCTGCTTGGGCGAGTCGTTACGGTATGCTCGAGTCTTATGTTCCTCCACTATGATCCTCATTACCTCTAGGCGATATTTTTATGTTCCGTGCCTTGAAGCAAGACATCATCGTGATCCACTCGGAAAAGATTGCCAAGGATCTCCTCGAACGGCGATCGAATATTTACTCATCCAGGCCATACCTTGCTTCAAAAGAACCGTACGTGACCATATCTTAAGTTATTCATCAGAAAATATCAATATCAGTGCAAATGTGCATTGTTAGATTTGGCTGGTCCTTTAACTTCGGTTGGGCTCCATACGGTGAACAGTGGCGCTTACAGAGGAGGACCTTTCACCAGACCTTCAGAGCTGAGGCCTCGGTTGCTTATCGTCCTGTTCAGTTGAGAAAGGCTCACCAGCTCATTCTGGACATTCTCAGTACACCTCGCGATTTTTATACACACGTTCATAGGCGAGTAGTACTGCTCCATTAAGCGGAAGTGCATACCAACTCGAAAATACTTGGCCAGGTATTCTGCAGCTGTGATCATGTCGATTGTTTACGATTACGAGGTTTCCCCTGGTCACGACCGTATGGTCGAGATACTCGAGCGTGGAAACCACCTAGCCGCGGAAGGCTTGACACCAGAAACATCATGCATTATTGACGCTTTCCCTTTTGGTGAGTGGTCGTTGTTTGATTCGTCAACGCAATAAAGCTGATCACCATCTCAGTCCTCAACTTGCCAACATGGCTTCCCGGTGCTGTCATTAGTCGCAAGGCAACAGCTTCTAAAGAATGTGTTGTGCAGATGTTAACAGAACCCTTCGAACATGCCGTGAAACGCGAGGTATAGTTGACATTCATTCAGATCTACTGTTTGAGCTAACCGAGAGTAGGCTGAAGGTAGTGATGCGTCAGCAATGGCACTTGACCTTTTGAAGCGCTCCAAGAACATCGACGATCCTCTGCAACTTGGATTATTGAAGGACACCTGCACAACAGCTTATGTTGGTAAGTCGTGTCGCGAGGGAGAAAACTAGGGCTCAGCTCATCAATTAATATGGCAGCTGGTGCGGGAACAGTAAGTCTGAATGTTTATGAATGTGTGTTTACCAACAGCCCAATTTGTTATAGATGACGGCAACGCTGCGATGCTTCATGCTCGCCATGCTACAGTATCCAAAAGTTCAGGAACGCGCACGAGCGGAGATCGACGCAGTTGTTGGCACGAACCGGCTCCCAGATTTTGATGACCGGCCGAACCTGCCATACGTCGAGGCTATTTTGATGGAAACGTTGAGAATGTATGTCATTGCACCACTCGGTAAATATTCAACCACGATGCTTGGAACAGTTCTCAAGTCTGTCTCAGGGCTTCCCCACTGCACAACAGCCGATGATATCTATGAAGATATCTTTATCCCGAAAGGTGATCATATCATGAAATCTGAAATGCTATTGTTGATGCTGCTTCGCGTCTTCAGGATCTACTGTGGTCCCAAACGCTTGGTTGGTGCACGAGCTTTTTCTTATTTTTCCAGTCTTGACGATTACCTCGAAGGGCTATGTGTCACAACGAAGATGTTTTCCAGGAACCTGACGTCTTCATACCTGAAAGATTTCTCAAGGATGGGAAACTCAGTGAAGACAGAGTTGTTGATAGTGTTGTTTTTGGCTTTGGGAGGTATTGTGACATTTGCTTTCTGGCTCGAGTTCGATCTCTGACCCAGGTCAATAGGCGTGTGTGTCCGGGCCGCCACGTCGCAGACAGTTCGGTCTGGGCTGCAGTGGCGTTCATTCTGTCCGTATTCAAAATATCAAGGGCTCTGGGCGAACAAGGCGAAGAGCTTTGCTTTGAGCCAATTTTCAGCACTGGGGTATCTATGTAAATATTCTTTGGAGTGGGCTTCGTTCTCCGAGTCTGATCTACATTCATTGACAGACAACCTGACCCGTTCCCCTGCACCATTACACCGCGAATGCCAGACAGCAACATCCATAAAATTTTGACAGTCGACGCTTGAATTTGACAATGACAGGGATTACGAAGGATGAGTCCGTAGGTTTGTAGCATGCTGTTCTGAACATCCTGGTACTACAAATGGCTTTGTACTAATGGAACAACAAAAGTGGTCATGATCCAAATCCTTGAAGAGCCTGCCCTACGATGTTGTGGGTCGATCTGAGCGCGCGCATGATGTGTCACGCGGTGTCAGCCCAAAGTGCCTCGAACTTGCACGGAAGCGGCCAACCGTGACATGGAGCATTGATCAAGGGTAAGACTCCAACTTGTAAGAGAAGCGACAAGGTTGCGGAGGTGCATGATCTTGGCTGCGGTGTGGTTGTCGTGTTTGGAGGGATCTGTGATAACGGCCTCGCACTGACTGTCTAGAGGGTCGTTCGCGCTCGTCTGGGGGAAGCGTTGTGGCACCAGTTGGCGTCATGTATCCAATGAATGTTCCGCCATACTCAAACTAGTTCCGTTTTGCAACAAGATCGGCAAGATAAAGTGTCGCTGCGGGCCCACTAGTGTTCCTTTTGTTTCAGTTCTGGTGCATTCAACTGCTCGAACACATGGTATCTAGAATTTCTTCATTTCGTCGCTCGAGACTATTTCGTCGCAGTCTGTTATTTGACCAATAGCATACCGTGCAATCTTGGTAGTTGACCTCAGACTTAGATAGGATTCGAGTGATGCGGCAGCGTGCCAATGCACAAACACAAGACATATTGCAAACTGGGTTGTGACAATGGTACAAGTGACCCCTTGTAGTACCGTCCTTATGTCTACCCTTCTCTCATCCCGCCCCTTGTGCAGTTCGACATCTGCAGGTCGCCGTCATTGATGTCTAAGTACGTCGAAGTTTAGTAGGCGTCCTAGATGAATGCTGATTCAGGGTCGGAAGGTCTGAGGGATCTTCGTTCGCTCCCCGGCTACTTTTCCCTCGACCACGGCTGGGGATTTTAACTCCTTCCGAGGTAGACCTCGACTGAGAGGGGAGGGCAGTTGGTTCTTGCATCACTGGTACGTCCAAGCCTTGGCCTAAATCAGTAAGATTTTGGTAGGACCGTCGGCCACGATTAATGCCTTTCTCTGTTGGACAATCGTCCTCAGGTGGTATCTCATCACGCATCTGCTGGAGAATCTTGATGAAAATTTTATGGGTAAGACGCTCCTTCGGCGGAATCTCCTCTGTGCCTTTTTCGGGAATGGTCCACGCAACATACGTGCGGAGACGTCTCGAGCCATCTACGATTGCTTTGCCAGCACGACCGAAAGAGAAATATGGGCTCAAGCTGGACAGAAAGGCGACCGCAGGAATTTCGAGCTTGAACTTGAAAACTTCCCTGCGAGAGCAAGAATGAAGACCAGGAGTAGCCCAAGCAGGGACGTCCGAGTTCTTGAACATTTTGCCATCGTTAGGGCAGCGTAGGTGGTCAGCGGGATCGAGTCGTGTGCGGTGGTGAGTGAAAGAACCAGGCTGTTGAGAGATGGATGTCACTGTTGCTCGAGGAGGACGACTCCCAGAGTCGGTGATGGAGGTATGGACTCGCTTGGATACGTCTCAACAGCAGCTTTAAATACCTGTCAGTTTGACCACTTACAGTTACCAACCATTGCTCACCCCATTGAACAAGGCTGCAGTTTGTTGTTCAGGAGACAGATTGCGGACGTAACAGCCATTGCCATCGAGGACATGCATCCGCTGAAACTTCCATTCCCCCTCCGAATATATTTCGCCGTGAATAGTAAGAAGTCGAGTATCTGCTTGAAATTGGTCCTGCGATTTAGGCATGCGCGCATCGAACCAGACGTGAGTGAGAAAAACTCGAGCGGGTCCACTGCATCATAGAACGGGGCAGCACTTTCCAAGTCCTGGGTAACTTGTGAATCCATTAATTTGTGCTGGCAGCCTTGCGAGCCTTCTTCTATAAGCGACAGGAAAGAGTTAAGCTGTGTGGCGAACGAAGAGTTAGTAATACATATAAACATGAATTGCTACTATTATATAACATGCTCCAATCTTGAGGTTGAACGCTTGAAGTTGATGTCTGCCTTCCCACCCACAGCTGCGGTATACTGGTGCTTTGTTGTCATCAAAATTTAGCCCACCAGGCAGGCAGGGCGGGCGCTAGGCCCATCCGAGATGCGTTCTAGAAACGAAGGAAAGAGCAAGAAAGTAATAATCCGCGCCGGACTAAACAACCATCGAATACGAAACAGCGCCACGGCGTTACTTGACCAATTGCGCGCTCCCGGTGGTTCTATGGCCATAGAAGTTGACGTTGGTTCAATGATGCTGATCCAGATTCGTTCCAAGCGCCCAAGAATTTAGATAAATGATCTATCGGAAGAATGATACGGGGCATTCGTCAAGACTAAATGACTCAGCGCAAAAGATTCGGCATTACAACTCACATGAACTCTGACGCCATTCTCTAGCGCACAATGTTCAAATCGTCTCCCTCGGTCTCAATCTGCAGTGTGTACGTTTCAAGTTGGGCAAGCTTGAAGACAGACGCCGCCACGATTCTTTCTTCAGTAACGTGTTTGGTGCGTGTACATCTTCCCTTGATGACGAGAAACTCGTGGAACTGACTTCAAAGTCGAGCAGGTAGGTTTACGTTCTGGGTTACTCCTGTTTCCTTCCCCTTGAATGACTTCAATCTCCTACATTCCTCACTCCGTTGGTTCCAACGTATTTCGCGAAGATTACTTATCCATGATTTCATCGACATGTACTGAAACAAGGACCTTGTTTAGCATTGTCCTCCGCTGCTTCACGACGCTCTTTGCTTGTACTTGGACAGCAATACACCCCAATATCCCAGGTCCTAATGATTCTGGACTTAGGGTTGCGCTCCGCCGCTTATGCATCATGCTTTCGGCGCTAGCAGCTCCAGAATTCGTCTTGGTCTGGGCTTTGCACCAGCTCCTTGAAGCTCGTGCAACGTATCAAGATTTCAACAAAGCACTTCAGGAAGGGGTGATTGAACTACGGATCAAGTACGGGTCTGAACCTCAGCTCGTTAGTCGTGACGCCCCGCTCGAAGCCGGTGAAAAGACAATAGGGATGGACAACAACCCTGCAGCAGGAGTAAGCGCCCATCGCTCGATCTTGCTTTGCTGCTAAAAATTGCACCCTTTAGTGGTATGCAAGCCTCTTAGCGTTCTACCACAACATGACCAACATGATTCGAGTTGTATTCGTTCGCAATCGAAGTCCTAAACCTTCCGTTACGTCGCCAGAATATCGACGTTGGACCATGAAACACTCGTTCTTCGCATGGATGGGCGGCTTCATCCTCTTTGTCAACGAAGGACCATACATGCGCGAAGCATACACCACTCTGACTCCCCACGAACTTCTGGAGTTCATCAAGGTTGATTCTGTTCGGGTAACGATGATATCAGAGAAGGAGATGGACGACAGGAGTAAGGGAGACGTGCTATCGAAGACAGTCGCATTCCTACAACTATCGTGGTTCATCCTCCAGCTCGCCGCTCGTGCTGATGGAAGGCTACCAACGACGCAACTGGAAGTGGACACACTGGCTATTTGTATTCTCGGTTGTTTCATTCATATGTCCTGGTGGAATAAGCCCAAGGACGTGCATTGTGCTGTTTCAGTCTACTGGAAGGGGTCGAGTCCGCCTGGAGAGACGATGTACAGGTATGTATGAACGAGCGACATTATTAGCCTGGGATCAAGACTCTGACGAGCTTGAACGTACAGGCGTTCGAAAAGCGTTGCACAGATGGTGATTGCATGCTGGGACGATCCTCAGGATATTCCATCATTGACCTTGAAGTTGCTGAAAGTGACTAGGCTATTCGGCCCATTCCTCGACTTTTTGGGCTCAGGAACGGTTTCTGAGGAGTGCGTCAGAGAACACAGAGCACCCACCCTTGGCGGCTATACGCCAGTACTCACTTGGACAGGCAACGGTCGACTAACCTGGGAATGGAAACGCACCCTCATGATTGCCGTGCCTGCCGTTCCGGCAGGAATTGTCTTCGTCTTGGTTCATCTTATCTCATGGGATTCTCACTTTCCCTCGCATGTCGAGCAACTGTTATGGCGTGTGGCGACCTCCGGTATGCTCGCCGCCCTCTTTTTCACTAGTGCTGTGGGCGTCTACGTGGTAATTTTTGTGCCCAAAACGACGAGAGAGATAACGAAACGGGATGTATGGGCAGCGCAGGCCATGGCGCTTGTGGGTGCCGTGCCCTACCTCCTATTCCGCTTGCTCATCGTGGTCCTCATGTTGATGAGCCTGCGGTCTGTCGACCCTGGCGTACACGAAGCAATCTGTTGGACTTCCATGATCCCGCACTTATAGAATAGGCTCATATACTTATCTCGCCTTTTCCTTCATCTTATTATGCGATTTCACAATGATAAACCATACATACTTGATATACGTTGATCAAGCGGTGTACAGGACCTTCGCGAATTCATCGTCTGTTGAGCGCGAATGCCGCACGCGTATGATACAGGCGACCAGACCCCAACTCATGCAACATATTGCAGGAATATGCCGACGTGACCCACGGCGTTCGTATGCCCCCAACACGCAAACAGGTACGCAAATTCGGAGTTCTCCAACTTGCATCGCACGACGATGTACTCGATCGTAAAACCGGCTGTTGTGATTGAATACCTTGCGCGCTGGCTGCGAAGAAAAGCGGAGAGCGTGTAAGTTGACTGCTAGCGATGAAGTGAGGCTCTTTAGGATCCTGTGTTGATCATGTTGAGGAATGGATGGGAAAAGTAGTGAGATGCTGCCGATAATCGAAGGGATGTCTTGTATCCGAGAATGCCAGTGGGTCCTTGGAGATCACCATACTGACCACAAATATTGCTTGGTGGCAACGAGATCTGTCAATGAAACAATACATGTCAAGTTATTGTTTATAGAGACTGAATGGATCCTCCTTGATCCAACTGAATCACGGTGAACCGAACAAGGAAAAGGCTCGCAAAACAGTGCGGCCCAATAAATGATCGGTCGGGATGGACTCCAGGACTCCAGAGTCCAGATGGGTGAAGGTCAAATTTATGTAACGCCTCTCGCGCGACGCCATTCGTGACAATATCAGTCCCAAATTTGACCTGGCGCGGCCGGCCGCTTCGACTTGGAGGCATCCCTTGGAAGGGTTACAGTAATCTGAATTGCGACTACTACAGTACATACTTACTACCAGACAGTGAAAACATTACAACATATCGTACACCGTACCAGCACATTAGGGTAGATCGTTCGGGAGCAAGAGCGAAACGTCCGAGTCAAAGGAAAATGCACCACCATGTCATAGAACCAGGGTAGATGAACTATATATGACGACCGAGTAAAGAAGAAAAGCATTAAACCCATCAAACACCTCGCACCATAACGCCTCATGTTCGTCTGTCGTCCAAAAGGCCCCTAGTAATAGTTGGCGAAAACCTATGTTTCCGGTGAGCCTTTACGAATACGTCTTCCCACAACTTCCTCAACATCTCCGAATCCAAGTGATCTGTCATCGCGGAAGTACCCCAGAACGCGGATGTGACGGACGCGCGCGGCTGCATGATCTTCCTAAAGAAAACTCCCAAAGCTTCCACAGACTCGGGTTGGATCATGGAGTCGGCCACGTTGACGGAAAGCGGAACACGTGAGACAAACTCTGCCATCTGAACAGACTCCGGAACCTGAGAAAGTTTCGCATAGCCACGTGTATCCACGGCGAGACAGAAATGCTTGAGTGAACTGTGGCTTTGAAGGAGCCGAAGGAGGCCGTTTGGCGTGACCCCACCTTCGGTTTTCCAACCCCACTCTTCGTTGATGAGAAGGCATTCGAGGTGTGGCCATGCGGATGTCAACTCCAGGAGGTCATGATTCGTCAAGTTCACAGCCGATGCGATGTTGATGTTGATGTAGCGGAGGCGGTCTAGGGCCATGCAGGGTCGGAGGTCTTCGAGGGTAAGCTGGCGCCGCTCGATCTGATTGGCATAGCTTGGAGATCGTGTTTGAATCACCTTCAAGCTGAGGACAGAATGGCGGTCGCAAATCTTCTGAAAGTCGATCAGACAGGATCGGAGAGCACGCTCGGTCGGACATGTGTCGACGTGAAGAGCGAGAGATTCGACTGATAGTAGTCGGGTATAAGGAAGGAGCATCGAGATAGTCTCCAACGACGACGAAGATATCTCCAGATTACGCAGTCTCGGGAAGCACAGGGTATGTTTGGAAGAAGTGAGGCAGTCCACTATCGCTGGAGTCAACGCAAACGATAGACTGTTCAAGGAAGGGGTGTTGGAGAGATGTATAAGAGAATCGGCGTCCAAGCGGATATATGGGCAATACACGTCCTGAAGATTTGTCCAGCGTCGTATCAAGGCGGATGTGACATCGTCAGAGCCAGCCTGAGGACGGCGCATATGCAACCTAAATCTCCTTATATTTGGGCAGAGTTCATTGAGTGGGTCAGGGAAACTGTGAAACGGAGGAAGATCTCCGAAAACAAAGTTGATCTCGAGGGAAGTCAGCGGCGAGACCGCTAGGTGAGACATTAATGGGAAGGTTTCTCGGATGAATTCCCAGTGCAAAACGCGGAGGTTCGGAAACAATGGACCTGAGGTTGAGGGGTTAAAGAGCATTTTGACCACGTCCCAGTTGAGCCCTGTAGTGAAATCCAACACAGAACGGACGCGGCGGGCGTACGCTCGCAAGGTACCCCATTCTGCTTGCGTTAGCGGTCTGGTGAACGAGTATAACTTTTGTGATTTGAATACAAACGACTTGCGACGAAACCAGAGATGGGCTCACCGCGTATCCAGGGTATACTCGATATGAAGCTTCGGGAAGACATCGAGCAAGAGGGGCTAGGTTGACCAACTCCGTCCACAGTACGTCCAACGCTGGTTCCTTGAATGTGCGACATGTTCTAGCCAAGGCGGCGAGATCAACAGTGGGGCTTCGGTCACGCTCCCTGTTTGTTGTTGGGGTTGGAGAGTAGCAGTGACCGAAGATGTTGGAAAGGATCTCTTCTAGACGAAGTGCGGGGTGCATGTTGAAGACGTGCCTGCCAGGTGGCGTCGGAGCTTCAGGTTTTAAGTAAATAAAATGCGGGACGCGGGCGTGTGCCGAGTATGAGCATGACCCGGTCAAAAGAATGTCACGAGATCATCTTATACCGGATGGATCCGAACCACTGGCCCCCGGTTAAAGAGTAGACCCAAAGTAGACCAGCTGCTGACGTAGCATATCTGCAGAGCAGACGGCGACTTTGATCATATCAGAGATCTAAGCCCCATTTAGCCGTGAATATCGAAAGTTTCTCCCTGGGAACTTGCATGGTAAATCATATATACCGGGCTAGTTACCTTGAGATTATGCTTTCTAATCCTCCAAGTCTCGGGTAAATCAGCATTACAATTCATGTTCCCAAGGTGTTCGCGGGCCAGCTCGTAAAGTAGAAAAATGAGCCGTAGCGGCGGCAAAGTCCTCACTGAATTCACATGCCTACTAGGACGAGCACAGTTTCGGAATCCTCGACAACAATGCGCCTCGGAACGCGGGGATATCCAACCCTCTCTCAGTGCAACTCGCGTGACTTCGGAGACCGGGCCTGAAGCTTGAAGCTTGACTCACGTACGTTACCTGGTCATTCATGCCAGTGAACGATAGCTCGGCGACCGTGGCTTGTCGTTAATTGGATTAGCCTGATCTAACTGTCTACTCATACCGGTCGATCATTCTTCCGCAATAGACACTGGGGTCAGTGTGAGGACATACATATCAGACTCACCCGAGGTACGCGATTGCAGCACTGTACATGTATAGAATATCGGCCGAATCGTAGCATGACGGGACGCGGTTACCTTTGTGAGAGACTCGCAAGAAATTTTAACCAACCATCCATCGTGTGGGGGATCAATCGATCACGAATCATGAAACAATGCCCCAAAAGTGAAGATTGAAGTTTGAAGAATGAAGAACACTTCGACGACGTGTTGCACTCAAAGGGCGAGATGTACAGCCTGAGTGAGTGCCAAGATCGTGTTTGTCCGTGCTTTGATCGTAATGGTGCCACTGCGGACCGCGGATCGTGGCGCAGCGCAGTCTCAGTAAGCCTGTAAAAAAGTAGCAGTCCACCTCGACAACGCTCCA
>JBBPNU010000745.1:0-13486 GCA_038091055.1 Leccinum angustisporum
TCGATATTGGCCAACCCTGGAAAACGTACGAAAAATGGGGTAAAGAATATGGTCTGACCATGATACACAACGCTGCCTGACCGGTCCTGACCGACGTTTCTTCTAGGTGACATCATATATACTCGACTTTTGACCCAGGACATCATTGTCATTAACTCGGAAAAGGTCGCGCAAGACCTCCTCGACAAGCGGTCCAATAAGTACTCCTGTCGCCCTGAAAGCATCAGAATGATGTGCGATATGTGAGATTTACTCTTTACTCTTTCATACTGCCTCTCATTAATAAACCTGCCAAAGCATTGGAACAGAGTTTTCTTCCATGTTTTTACCATACGGCGACCGTTGGCGGCTTCACCGCCGAATTTTCCACCAGGCATTCCAACTCAGCGCGGCTCGATCGTTTCGTCCTATTCAAATGCGAAAATCTCACGATTTGATTATGCGTTTGTTATCGAATCCACATAATTATCCAGAGCACTTGGAAATGTAAGACACTTCCGTATATGAGTTCATAGAACTGACATCCCGGCCCCGACAGCTTAAGTATCTCTATCATCATGGCCATTGTGTACGACTACGACGCATCGACCAAGGATGACCCGATCGTTGCCAGTGTCGAGCGCTTGCTAGAACTTGCGGTCAAGGAGGTACGACCAGAGGTAACCGCTCTAGTAGCTGCACTTCCGATCCGTAAGTGCATTTTGTCCGTTTGATAACCTCATTGACTAGTTAACTCCACAAAACCAGTCAAGTATCTTCCCGCTTGGTTTCCTGGTGCAGGGTTCCAGCGCAATGCTGTTATCTCGCGGAGGATTGCCTCAGAATGGATAGAAGCGCCATTTGAACATGTAAAGAAGAGCATGGTTAGCACTGATTGTCTACATCACATCATGATGTGATCGTCGAGCTAACGAGCGATGTCGGGGGCGCATTGTAGGCGGAAGGCACAGCAGGTCCATCAATGGTATCAGATGCCCTGTTGAGCATACCAGACAAGGCGTGCACGGAAGATGAAGCAGCTTTGCTCGAAAAGGCAGTGAAGGAAGCATCCGCGAGTGCCTACTCTGGTAGGTCCACCCTTTGGAAATGTTAGAGCAAGCTGTGTTCAAACCACGTGAAATTAGCTGCAGCTGAAACGGTAGGAAGCCATATTTCCGTAGTGCCAGTGGCCTTCCATTGAGATAACACCGCCCAAAGACTTATTCCACTTCCATGGTCTTTCTTTTGGCGATGATCTTATACCCTGATATGCAAGCACAAGCGCAAGCGGAAATCGATTCGGTAATTGGAAAAGGACTGCCAAGGCTCCCTCATTGGGATGACCGGCCCTCACTTCCATTCATCGATGCTTTACTCAAGGAAACACTAAGATGGCACCCAGCTGTACCCCTAGGTAAGTAGACTGAGTGGTACATACTTATTTGATTCAAAACTACATATGATTGGAAGGTCTTCCGCACGCGACTGTGGACGATGACATCTACGAAGGATATTACATCCCCAAAGGTTGATCATTTATGTTTTCTTCAATGGCATTATTAACAGTCTTTCTCGTATTTAGGAGCGACGGTGATAGCGAATGCTTGGTTCGTGCATGTTGCCCAGTTTGATCGGTTGATGAGCTGACATGCTCCAAGGGCTATGTCGCAAGATCCCGTCATGTTTCCCGAACCAGAAAAGTTCAAACCCGAGCGTTTTCTAGGCGAGAAAAATCGATCGGTCGACGAACTTCCGTTTGCATTCGGATTCGGCAGGCGTGTTTGGTACGTGCGCCGCGTGCTTTTATTTCATCGCTTTCTTGATTCACGAGAGACTGATCCTGCGGCCGTAAGCGTCGGGAAATACGTTGCGGACGCGTCGCTTTGGATTTCAATCGTTTCTATGCTCGCTGTCTTTCGGTTCGAAGCCCCAGCTTCTTGGGACCCTGGTCCGGACGGTGTCAACGTAGAATGGACTGAGGGCGTGACCACGTGCGTCCTAAATTTTGTTCTCTCTAAACATCCACTTTGACTTAGGTCTTTTCGTTTTTTTTTTCTCAGGCGCCCAAAAAATGTACCATGCGTGGCCAAGCCACGACACGAGAATCTAAGTTCGGAAAGACTCGCACATCTGGTTGGGTTGGCTGGGTTGTAACGGGGACGGTACATCTGTACAACTCGTTCCATATTGTGACAGCTCATGCGCCACCAGCTACGTGTTACGGTCTACAGTATTTATTGTAACGAACATTTAAAGAGAATATCTGACATAAGGGCAGTCTTTCGACGACCGCCGATGGCTGGTTACTATGGGATTTGCCAGTATGACTGACTGCCTTGGGGAAATCGTAATTCACAAAAAAAAGTCGTTTCGTTAGATGTATTCGCTGATTCGTCCTTGCTGGCGCCAAATTTCCTACTTCTGTTTGAGCTGTGTATCCTTGATTAATATTGTACGACTCCGCTCTCGACGCATCGCCCGGACTACATAGTATCCTGGCCTCAGGAGAAGTTCCAGGCTGCTCACAGTCGAGATCGAACGCTAATAAGGATTGTTTGATGGGCTACGCGCCCGTCAGTGCGCTTATGCATGGTGTAGGCTTGCGCATCTCAATTGGACGCACTCAAATATTCACAGCACCACATACTTAGCAACACATAGCATGACATGAAGTATTCCTGCCAAGTTAGCGACCTGCGACCGGCCACAAATCCACCACTGGTTGCGAGTTAATCGGTCTTGAAGCGCATTCGAACATGGTTGCTTGGACGGGATAAAAGATAACAAACAAACCGATCCACTCAGCGATATGAACCAGCTTGACCAATGTTACGGCGTGATGTGGAATGGGCCGCAACACCACCATCATGGCACCCGGCAAAATTTGCTTCAGGGTGGTCGACCGACCACTGGGGCCCATCGCTCTCTTGTTCGGTGAGATCGGTTAGTGCGGCGCTTTGTGTACATATGACGTCGTAAAGTGGCAGATTCTTCTTCGATCAGACCATGACCCATGATGTAAAATCTCCTGGGTCGCCAAGCATTGAAAATTTTAAGGGTCCATTTCGTTTCTTTTACGTGAACCCGTTGCCTTTGCACGTCTTCGACGTAAAAGTGCAGCGTCTTCATACACATGGGGTTAGCAGCAATATCAATTTGAATCTTGACCCGGACCGTCATGGTGTTAGCGGCGAGCCTATCTCACCGCAGTGTGGCAAGTTCACCAACTTGGCGGCGACGTCTCCCTCCCCGTTTGGCTTGGTGCCGCACGTTGCATACTTATGTATGAGTTCACATTAACCCAATATACCCACCTGATTCAGTTGACAGTCTGCAACGCTCAAGAAAAACGTGGCAGAGTTTTGCGCCAGCGCGATTGAGCCAAAAATTCAGAGGCTCAGAGGAGGCTATTAGTAGTTAGGAGATCTAAAGCGATGTCACTGGAGTCGGGCGCAGCCGAGAAGGGGTCAAAGGGTTCAGTGACATTTTCGTGCCAGACGACGTGACCTCGTCTCTTCCATCCTACCTGCCATGTTCTCCGCACTTTTGTGAGTATCCTTTCCTTGCTCATCGTCCAATTCTCACAAAGCTCCTAGTAACTCCTCCAACGCCGATGCGAAAGCGCCCAACTTGCATCCTGTCTCAGGCTTCGAACCCAAGACCTCCGCCTCTGACTTGTTTGGCGATCTTCGACCAAGCGATACGGAATGGACTTGTGCAGGTGGTTTCGTCACGGAGACCCAAGTGTTTTACCATTTCCTTGAGGATGACTCCATGCTTATGTGCCAAGTAATCCACTCCTCTATTGGGTCAGTCTTTTGCTGTCTCAGTTCACCTCCTCTCATGTGACTAACCACAAATGTAGTATGTGGTACCCAACCATCCAGTTCACTTTCAAGTTATACAACCCGAACACCAAAAAGTCAGACTGGCGCTCGGTTAATGTAACCAATTTCGTCACCCCTCCTCCGGGTCTAGACAAGCGCTCCTGCAAGGCAGATCAGTTCTCGATCACCTGCAAACCCTCCGCGGACCCCTCCTTCCCAGAGACATACGTCATCCGCGCCAACTTGTCAGACGACCTCCAAGTGTCGCTCGACGTCTCCCGCCCGGCTTCCGTTCCTGGGTTCAAAGTCGGCCAGGGACCCAAAGGCGGATTCTCATACTTTGGCCCGGAGGTGAACAAGCCTGAGGGCTACGTTGTCCACCGCTTTTGGCCGCACACCGTCGCCACCGGCCACATCGTCCATCAGGGCAAGGCGAGCGCCGTCAAGGGCATCGGCATGTTTATACACGCCATCCAGGGCATGCGCCCCAACCTTGTCGCATCCCGCTGGAACTTTGCCAACTTCCAGAGCAGCGCCCACGGGGGTGTGTCCGCCACCCAGATGGAGTTCACCACGCTTGAATCGTATGGCCGACACGGCGCCGGCTCAGGTGGAGTGACTGTCAACGTTGGCTCGCTCGTGCTCGGTGGCAAGCTGGCCGTCGTGACAGCGGAGACGAAGTGGCCAGACGAAGTGCCTGAGGAGTCAGCACCCGTTATGTCGCGCGTGACGCACGTAGACCCGGTACACGATCCTGATACGGGTTACAGGATGCCGAGCGCGCTCGATTTTCGATGGGCCGGGCCATCCATATTGAGTGTTCCCCAAGGGACCATCTCCGCTTCGCTTTACGTGGACGTGGGATCTGTCACCCAGCCCAAAGGCTTGATAGAGAAGGTGGACGTATTGGCAGAGATACCTTATGTGATCAAAACGATGGTCAACTACGTTGCAAGGACCAAGCCTTACATCTACCAGGTTGGTTTTATTGCTCAGCGACGTTGCGTGGACTGACATGTGATTCTCACTCAGTGGCAAAACAAGGCAAAGCTGGTCGTGCGTGGCCAAGACAACAACGTCATTCCTGGACTGTCGGACGGATTAGAAATCGATGGTTATCTTTTCAACGAAGCCTCTTTTATCTCCTAATAGCCAACTGGGGAGACATCTACTCGTACATTTAACTGCTACAGCATAGGTATGTCAGTCGTGGAGAATACATGTCATGTCGTCGTAGAGTCATTAAAATGAAGATGTGAAAAACAAGAGAAAGATTGAGTAAGAGAATTAGAAAGATTAGACCAGGAAAAAGAAATTGTAGCAAGCCAGTTGCCGAGACTTTGCACCACGAGCTTCTTACACACATTCACGGATCATCTTCGCTCGCTCATCAGAACGACTAATGAACCAGCAGGGGAACCCAACAGGTCGCCTAAACAAGCATATGATTGAGTTGGATCGCAATGGAAAGGAAGCGTTATGACTTACACCGCAAGCCCGGTCGTGAACTGTTTCTTCACATCGATCTCGTTGCCATCCGCATCTTTCGCCTTTGTGATACGGAACGCGGCAAGGATGGATACCACAGCCGCCCATACGAACGCTTCGGATGCCAATCGTCCGGGACCTGACGGCATGGTGGATGAATGAAACAAACGAAAGGAGACGAAGGGAAAAACTGACAGATCCGCCGACCAAGCCCAAAGATGGGGTTCGCAGACATCGGCGGTCCGTCCTTGAGCTTGCCTTCTTCTGTCAAGAATCTCTCTGGCTTGAATTCTTCGACGTCGGAAAATTTGTCCTCGTCTCGGCCCATCGCCCTAATCAAGCACAGGGTTATCGTGAATAACGCACGTGCAAAAAGGGCGGCGCAAGGTTCCTTACCAGACATTGATCATCACAAATGCACCTATAGATACGGAATCAATCGGCTCCTATGCGCCATATGAAATCGGATCTTGTTATGACCCACCTTTCGGGATGTAATAACCTTCATAAACGTCCTCGCCCGAAGTCGCGTGAGGGATTCCTGGAAGAGAGTTGGCAATAAAACTGAGGCACGTGTCAGAACTTACCAAGCGGGATCACTGGGTTCCATCTGACGAGCTCCCGAAGTATAGCATCTACGAATGGAAGAGACGCTCTATCGTTGAAGTCAGGTAGCCTGCCGTTCCCGATAACACAATCTATCTCCGCTTGGGCTCTGGCCTGTACGTCAGGGTACAAAACCATTGCGAGAATAAACGCGTGTAAGGTGGAAGAGCTCTATAACTCGATTGAGTACAGGCCAGGTGATAACGACATATCCCACCCACAGACTCAAATCCGGCTAGAGTTGCGGTCGTATCAATATTCGCATCAAAACCGAATCTGAAGGGAACGAAACCAACCGAGAAAGATAGACGCAGCTGTGGCTTTGATGGCATGCTCTTGCCTTTGGTAATCATCCTTTTCGTCTAGGTGCTCCAAGCAGTCCGCTACCATAGACGGGGGTGCATTGCCGGTCATCTGTTGAAATTGTTAGTCATACATGCCACACACACTAGACGCGACATGTCACGACCATTTGGTCCTTGACCCAATTGAAGGGAACGTTGAGAACTTGAGCGGCGAGTTGTCTAGCCTCCCTAGCTTCCCGAAACAACCCAGTTCCGGGGAACCAAGCGGGAAACTTGTCAACTGGGAAAACATGAAACACTGTCAAAAAAGGCCAAATTTGTGACATACGGAAAGGGACATACGGAAAGGGAAAGCGGAAATGACAGCGTTGCGTTCAGGGGATATCGCCCTGGTGAGTATATTGACTAATGACATCACGGTTCTAACCATGGGGTCTTCCCGAGAAGCTATCTCATAGCCGTATGCGAGGGTCATGACATTTGAAGCCACGTAACTAGCTCATCGCTATGAGGACAAGGAACTGAGAAAGAGAGGGATCACCGACTTCTTGATGTGCAGCTCGAAATCTGCCGGGGCGACCAGCAAGACCGCAAGAAGTGCACGGGCCTTCCTCAAGTATACCTCTCGGCTGCGCGTTTCGGTCTCCGTACGGAAAGCATGTTGGAAAAGCTTTCTGTGGAGTCTCCATTCGTCGCCGTAGGGCATCATGACCGTGCTAAAACTCATACCACACCTTGTGTTACACGTCAGATTGACAATGACCGGAGGAAGGAAAACATAATACAATGTATGCGCCACAATCTCTGGGCGATCAGAATACAAAGCGGAGCGCTGATCAAGCAGAGCTCGCGCCGTCTTCTCAGAGTTCAAAATGATAAAATTTTGACCAAGCAAGCACACGTGTACCAGATCGCCTACGACAATTGAACACGACGACACACCATTGGAGGACCAGACTCACCATATTTCTTCTTCCATGTAGTGTATGTCAACCAGGGCTCGGCGATGTTTATCTGGAGAAGATTTCCGACCAGCGGAAGAGGTTTCGGACCTGGTGGGAATGGCAAGCCACACTGAGAATTTGCCTTCCTGCCGAAGGCAAACTTCCAAAGGAGTAATACAGATAATACAATGGCGCCCAAGACGAGTAAGACTGTGTGGTCGACGCTGTTGACATAGACGGTCGTGAGCGACACAAGGGAGGAGATCGTAAATGAAGGGGCGATCATCCTGGGCGTGGTACGTCCCTCGACTCGCTTGGGGGGCTAAGGGCAAGGATTTTTCTCGTCATCGGAGTGCCTGTTTATATCTGCGAAAAGGAGCCACCAAAGATGCATGGTATCGGTTATGTCATCAAGAACAGTCGATATGATACATGTTGGACCAGTGAGCCGGCCACATTTGGTTTATTCTAAATCGGTTTCTTCGGTTGAGTCCCCGCCGCCAAGGCGAAGTAAATACGCGGCCCAATCAAACTAAAAAAATTGCTGTGGTGCTCACCACGCCGCCGCATCTGTCAAACTTGAAGCATGTCATGCGATCGTTCTTGAATAAGTTTTCCACGATTCGGTGAATGGCCCGAATCTCAGACATTGCAAGCAGAACTTGTCCAGCCTCGTTATATTTCTATTAGAGAAACCACCTTGAACACACGGTTTTACCGGGGTCAGTGGCCGGTTCTGTGAAATATCATGATATCGACGGATTAAACACCAACCTCCGAGCAAATCCGATCGCGAACTATCTCCTGGAACTTCTGGTTTTTCGTAACCACGACTAGCGCGAGTTCGTGAGAACGGCAACTAGGTAGGTAGTATGGCAGAAACACCCAAGTTGGTCCTCAAAATTCTGTAACTCATGTCAGAAGTCCGCATCGTGGATTGCGCGGCGTGTAACTGACGAACCAGCCTGAGTGTGGACCGTGCTAGCTCCATCAAGATAGTAAAAATTCCCTAAGGCCCATCAGTGCCAGCCACATCAAAACGTACGAGATTCCAATATCAACGTAGCAATCTAGATTTTTCATCTGGGTTGACGTAGGTAAGTATGTGTGTGTGTGTAAGACCAGTAATTTCCTGTAGAATAATAAAAGTTTTTTGCAGGTAAATCGGGGCTTGAACTCTATTTCTATTTGGTTGTGTAGGCGATAATGATTTGTATCCCCGAGATTATATCACCTCACCATTAGGATACTATCCTAAGCAAGTTACTAGGTTACAAACTTACACAATGGAACCGAATCGCCAACGAGTCCCAATGTAGTTATATGTACGACTGCAGCCGTTGAGCGAGAGTACGTTATTTGAATGCGCCACTGCGTCATGCTTAGCAAGGATGTAAGCAGTAGGAGTCCCCTACAGAACGTGAAAGGAATCAACTCCCGCCACTGGCACTGCGCGTTAGTCTTGATTCAAAATCCTTCAATCTGTCAATGATGAGTCAATCTGCAAGGACGGTAAATAATGTCACCATTTGACGACTCCTCTGTAAGCTATTCCTGTGTTGTGATTGAAGGTCCGGCAGCCAGAGGAAGAAAAGATTGCACTGAGTATCCTTTTCGTCGGTCAGAAGTCTGAGCAAACCGTCGGCTAACCAGTTCGAACTTCGTAACTTCGTGTCAGACCAGTGGGACATGCAGCATTCTTTTCCCCATGCTTACGCAATGATTGGGAAGACCCTCTTTGAGGTCTACCATCCCGATATGACTGGGATAGCCTCTTTATCGAAGTGGATACGCCAGTGCGTACTGATCTGTAGCTCAGTTGAGCGGTTCACCCGTCGGAAGGGCTGATGTTTGAACCTATTCTCAAAGAGTCCTAATCAAATCATGTAGCGCATCACCTCATAACTCTGTGGGCACGTCGACACCACATCCATGTGGGTCCAGAAGTGGCACAAATTGGCTCAACGAGATCCAGCATCCATGACAAGGAGGTGGCTTGAGCATAACTGCGTTTCTGTGGCGCGCTTTAGCTACTAAGCCATGCATGTGTTAGTGTCGACCGGAATACAGTTGAATAGCAGATACCGTCTATGCTTCTTCTAGGCTTGTGTGTACCGCATCAGCGATAAGAAACCCTGAGTCAGATGAAAACGAAAAAAAAATTCACCCGTGTGGCACATAAGTAAGATTATCCAGGAAAATTGACCGCCGCGCGGGCGTGAACGGCGTGTAAAGTTGGTCCCCTATCCCATGTCTCGGCAAGCTAGAAGGCACACTGTGCCTACAAGCATTTTGTTAACCGACTGTAAGTTGTCGTCGTGGGAGCTTTCGTGTGCCTCGACCTGATGAAGTGAGATGAGGAATTCGGCAATATTGTTGTTGAGCTGGACGTTGTGGAAAACCCCGAGATATCCAGGCACGCTGCACTGTATGAAGCGAGACTTTGGAGTCGCACACCCACGTTTCAACTACCTCGTGGCTCATTATCAGCGGGCTCACAGGACGGTGAAAAGGAGCACATTCGAGGCAGACTTGGACAGCTGCTGGCAGGAGGATGTCACTTCTACTTAGCTTATGTAAGTAATCCGACGGTACCGCGGTCAATACTAAGCGCCTTAGAGTAATCGAGTCACTGCCTCTTCATCGACACGTTCTGAAATGCACCATGCTGCGTGCGCTCGTACGCGTTTCTACCGCCCACCGAGATGTATTCTCTAAAGTCGTACCGCACCCGAGAAATGCCACAAATCTCTCCAGGTACACCATGTATCACCCACATTCCGCACAGCACATCCCCAGGCTTCTCTTGACACAATCTGGTCTGTCTCGAAACCAAGTAACTCCTCTCACGTCAACCACGTCAACCAGTGTCGCTTCGTTCCATTCGACGCAGAGGAGGCATGTGATGTACCTACCCGTGCTTCTCGGTGTCTTCAAGGTGACCATACCATCGCTGAATCATCATCCATCAATTTCAATACTGAGTCTATCTCAACAGGTGTCTTCAACGATCGAATTTGCCCGCACTGCAGGGCGAATAGCTCTAACTTTTGTTCCCCTCATCCTATTTAAAAATCGTTGGACAAGAAAGATTATCAAGCACCATCATCACCTCCACCCGTGCATGCCCCCCGTTTCTGAAGAAAAAAAAGCTATACTTCTTAGACGTATTCGTTCAAGATCGTTGTTTATTTATATTCTCTTATGCATCCCCACTGCGTTGTTCTGGGTCGGCATCATAGCAAGCGCCGAGCAAGCTCCCCTTACAGGACGGTGTGTCCATTTAGTACCTGTGTCATTTCCGTTCATTAATCATCGTATAGGTGGCGACTGATTATCCTTTCACCTGAAGAAGAGGACGATATTGCTGCGCAGCTTGTTGGTCCAAAGTGGTACCAAGCTGTCACCGACATCCTGACCAACGAAGGATCCAACCAGCTAATTCCTGCTCATGATTGGCGTTATCACTGGGTACAGAGCACCCTAAAGCGGCTTGAGAACGCCATTCCCACTATGCAATTTGAACACGAGCTAAATGCACACTGGTTAGACGTTGGGCCAGGCGAGCCACCACTACCACCACCCGCTCGATATCCTCTGAAACCCCGTCCACGCGGCACAGATCGCATGAGGAGCTTTTGTGACATGTTGGTTGGTTACAAGTCAACGTCTTCTGCACATGTCATAGCTGGTCCTCCTTACTCGTTGCTGATCGCGGACAGGCCTGACGCAGCAAATGCCTTCTCGTATGGATTCGGACCTGATGGTGCCTGTGGTATTGTCGTTTATTCTGGGTTTCTTGATGAAATCCTTTCGAAGGCGGCGCCAGTGCATTCCAGCTCTGGGAGCGCCTCGGAGACACCCCAACCTCAGGAATCCTCCTGGCTTTCAAATCTGTTCGGTACCCTCTTCAGCATGCCGTCGACATATCCCACAGTTGCATCACACCCCATTCCCACCGAGGAACAGACTACAGAGCTTGCCATTCTCCTTGCCCACGAGGTCGCGCACTTGGTGCTATCTCATCACATCGAAACATTGTCCTCGGGTACCATCATTGTGCCAGCGATCGTATCCATGGTTGCAGATGTGGGTAGGACGCTTTTGTTTCCGGTGACTATGCTCTTTGGACCCTTCTTCAATGACGCCATAGCACAGTTGGGCAGAGTGGGCTCTGGGCACCTCAGTGAGCTCGGGGAATATTGCACGAGTGTAAAACAGGAGATCGAAGCAGACGTTGTCTCTGCGAGACTCCTTGCTTATGCGGGGTTCGATGCTCGTAAAGCAGTTGAATTTTGGGAAAGCAGACAAGATGCTCCTAAATCGGGTCAGTGTTCTTCAGCCAAGGGTTCTGACACACCTTCAGGCCCTTGGAGCCCTGCTATGCCAATCATGGGCGCCTCTCACCCTATCCACGAAGAGCGGATTGAAAAGCTAAAAAGCGAACTTGTAAGGTGGGAGTTAGAGAAGAGGGTTGCGGTGCGGATGAGGGTCGAGGGAAAATCGTCGGAAAGTCGGACCCTCTCTTGGGGCCTCTTCTAATTATTCAACGATTCACGAGTTTCAATCGGCCTGAATCTACATTGTTCCCTATGAAACACTATCTTAACTACACCCTTTTATACCTCTGACACCATCTTATTGTATTAGCTCTGTTGATTATCAGTCGTGTTTCTCACACCTGTTGCTTTCCCTGGGTCCATAAACTCCATCAATACTTACTTACTTGCTCTCAGTCGCAAATTATTTAGGTAAGTCCCCGACAATACCGCGTGATACTACAAGCGTTAACTTTCGATGAGTTGATAGCTCACCAGATCAACAACAAGATGTGTTCACCCTTTCTGCAGTACTGTCAGGCTCAGCGGATGATTTCAAGCAACCAGGAATCCGCCAAAACAGATGGTCGGACACAACACACCTGAAATTCTTGCTCATTTCACCATGAATTGCCCAGATCATGATGCCAGAACGGTGAAGAAATTGCTGAACCGTCCCTCTTTCTGTCTGAAAAGTACTCACTCTGACGGTGGGCCGTTACTAACTCACTGGTTTCCCACAGGCAAACGTGCCCAAATCGTCTTGAAACGTTGTGCAGACAGCGCAGACACTGCGTATGCGACGGCATCTCTTTACCTCGTGCCTCCGGAGCCTACTCCACTATTTCCTACGTGTCCCTTGTGCCGGTTCCATTCAATGGGCCAGGTGTCCTCTAACCGCCGGGCCGGCTCTGGTCCAGCTCAGCGGTGACAAGGGTCCCGGCGCAGTTGGCTGGACGTAAGTAGCTACTCACATGTTCAAGTAGCTTGAGCTCACTCAGCACAAATCTATCCCGGCTTGCTACACAGGGCGGTCTCCTCCTAGTTTGGTCCAACTTTGCCCATTTGTCTTGGAGAGCAAATATTTAGAAAGGCATTTTCGGCACTGTATTGAAAACAGTTATGGAGCAGAGCCTAGCAAGAAGCCGTTGAACCGCATTGATCAGAATGTGCAACATGTGACTACCTCCTCGAAAAGGACAACCGGCAGTTTGTTCCCGCCAGTGCTATGGCAGTGACTCATTTATACATGACATCCCGGTTAAATTGCTGGCAGCGCATCCCATCTTGTGTTCACATCGATCCTTCATGGCGCTGGGGACTGGGCTCGACGATTTGTCTCGCAACCGCAATGCCTACACCCTTGCGTTGTCTGCATGCATGGGCTCCATGTTCTACGGCTGGGATATCGGGTTGATCGGAGGCATACTGTCCCTCCCCTCCTTTCAGCAATACTTTGGGATTAACCACATGTCTGCTACCGCGCAAGCCAACCTGAATGGCAATATCGTTTCGATCCTTCAAGCTGGATGTTTGTGAGTGACGCGATCCTCTTCCCCTTGCTTGCTGCGAGGAGTCTCTCATGCTCCTATCAGCTTTGGGGCGTTGTCTACAGTTTATATTTCCGCTGTGTTTGGCCGCAAGAGACCGCTTATGGTCGCAGGGCTGATATACCTCATCGGAAGCATTGTTCAAACTGTTTCAGGGATCGGAAGCAGTCAAAAAGTGGCGTTGCGGGTGCTATACTTCAGCCGATTCTTGGGCGGGTTTGGCCTGGGAATGTCCACGGCCATGATCCCTTCGTATGTGTCAGAGTGCACGCCGAAAGCGATCCGTGGTCGGTGCACTGGTCTCATCCAAGTGTCAAACAATATTGGCATCATGCTGAGCTGTGAGCATCGCCTCGTCGGTTTTCCTCCCGCCGTGATCCTGACCGAACATTTGACAAGTCTGGGTAAACTACAGCTCGTCCCTCAACGTGCCACCTGGACAAATGCAATGGCGGATACCGTTCGCAG